>LPNX010884202.1:87556-117265 GCA_001517045.1 Pseudotsuga menziesii | reverse complement strand
GGAGGCTTGGTGCAGGTGGCCGTTACGCCACCTGCACCTAGCTGCCCCAAGTGTGATGATGAGAAGCAAGAGGAGGATTTGTAGTGGGTTTTTATGGCCTATGGTGGTTTCCCCTTTGCTGAGTAAATTTTTTTTTTTTCCCGTCTCTTTGTCGCGCCGTTCTGTAGCCCTAGCTGGTTGAATGTGATTTGCTGCGGGTTGTGGTTTATTCACCCAAAACACAGAGGCGTAAGCACCATAGACATCGCATATAGTTTTACCCTTTGCCCAGTACAGCAGAGTGGTAGTAGTCCCCAAAGAAAGTGAAATGTATAGCCGCGCTTATGTAATTATCTTTCCATCAGCAGCATAAGCCATTGCCGATTTTATCCTTGCTAAAGCCATGTCGTCAAAATGTTTGATATTGAAAAGATACATTTGCACCTTGCGTTTGAGATACATGCATTTGCTTTATGAGTTGTTTTCATGGGAGAAATGGCATGCTGCGAAATGATGTAGATTTAATGCCGGATCAAATATGATTGATAAAGTTTTAGTCTCATGCAGCAGTAGTATATTGCCCACTTTATTGCACAAGACTGAGTCTGCTTCATGCTAGTAGTTCTAATAGTTAGGGCATTTTTGGATTGTGCATGCATGCATTTGTTTCTCTACCGGCTAGCACATTAAACACATGAAAATGGCACTTTGCACATGGATGTGATTTTATTACAGTCTAGAAGATGGTTGATGGGATGTCTTAATATCATACAGAAATGTTTGCATCATGCTTAGATATAAGACAAGAGCATTGAGTAGTATGCATTTTGTCAGTCAAGCGACTAGTTGCTGTCATGTTATACATAGAAAGAATAAAGTACTGCACTCTGTTATGTATGCACCTTGAATGCCTCAATATTACAATGTTATATATGGCAGGAAGAAGGCGAGTCCACCATGTCCAAAAGACAAAAGAAGAAGGCCCCAGTGGTGGAAGAAGTGCCACAAGCAGAAGCTGAAACAAAGACTGAGTACATCTATGAAGACACCCAATGTGTTTCCGGCATTGAGCCCGAGTACAAATGGGGTGAAATATACAGATTGATTTCCCGCAGGGAGGTTCCTGACATGGGTCTCGAAGAAGAACCCATTTATGCTAACATAGAGAAATCCACCATCATGAAGGTTGCTACCAGACCAGAGCTGTTCCCATGCTCTGAGGTAATGAGATGGATTCTACCCCATGCAAACACAAACACAATGATCATAGGAAATGTCGAAGGTCAGGGCTATGCTGCATTTAGCCCAGGATATGTGGCGTTGGCTTACCACCTGCCAGAACCTCAAATCTTTCTATCTAATGATTGGCTGGATAACATCAGGATGGATTTGGTGGAAACCCTGAAGAAAATGCTCTTGCCGGGAAAGCTCTATCGACACAGAGCAACCGGTGATTATGATACAGCGAGCTTGAGGGATCCTTACAGATTTGTAGCCCTGATGCTTAACAGGATCTTTGGGAGAGCTCATGGCAGAATTTTCAAATTTGAATGGATCCCCATTATGTTCCATGTGGCAACCCAAGGAATAGTCTTCAACTGGGCCATCCTTGTATCAAGCAGTCTCTCTTCTTACTTAGCTGCAGCCTTGGGAGGAGGAGAAGCCCAGAAAAAATCTGAATTCTATATGATTTCAATTTTGATAGACTGCATACTGTGCAACCAGCCTTTCCTCGGTCTCAAGTGCGTCTGGGACAGGGAAAGAATGCTTGTATATGCCGCTTACAGACCATTGTGGGCTCACCAGTACCATAGTCACTACAGAGAGGTCTGTGAGCATTTCATTATGCCACTCTACACGCTCATTTTCCAGAAGGAATGTGACTGTATGTTAGAAGGTGCCATGCAGGTAATAGAAGAACATGCAGATTATTTCTTGACTGACAATGGTATGTATCTTAGAATGTATGGGAGATCAAAGACACCTTTTCTACTGCCAAAGTATGCAACGGATTATATAATCCATAAAGAGGCGGTCAGGCAGGTGTTCATTGACAGAATAGGTAGTTTCTTGTTCCAACACAAGAAGACTGCATATCCTCCTTTACCATTCAAGCTAGGTAGCTACAAATTCACCAATGTGAAACAAGCTGCCGAATTCATAGAGGAACTAGGGAAGTTCCATTTTGGTGAGATGCCTTTTCGACGAAATGACACTCATGGTAAAATAGCTGAGCACTGTAAGAAGCATAAGGTGTTTTTCGAATACACCCATCATTACGATAAGGAAGAATCTATCTTCCGGAATGCCCCAAACATGACGGCACTCAGCAGAAGATTCAAACCAAAGAACCCCACCAAAGGTGGAAAAGGGGCAGATCAAGCCAAAGCTGAGCAAGCCAGATCTGAAGAAGAAGCCAAAAGGAGAAATGAGGAAGCTCAGAGGTTGGAAAAGGAGGCTGCAGAGTGGCTGCAGAAGGGAGAATAAGAGAAAAGGAAAGTTGCCCAAGAAGCAGCTGAGATAGCAAAAGAGGCAGCCAGAGAAACAGAAGAAGCAGCTAGACAAATAGCCGAAGAAGCATAGAGAAAGCTAGATGAAGAGCTCCAAAAGCATGAGCTGAAAGAATAGATTTAACACAGCATCTAGCTTCTGAAACACCAACAGGGCAGAGCCAGGAGGAGGAAAACCCCGAGGTGCAGATCTTTCAAGTACCTACTGCCAGCACTCCTGTAGCCCCTATGCTCCAGCTAGTGCCTTTCATCCAGAAAAAGCGGGAAGAAGTCCCTGACTTCAATACTGTCTATTATGACAGGGCCACCAAAAGAATAATGAGGAGGACAGAAAAGAAAGTTGAAGCAAAAGACCTATCAGGGAAGATGGTAACAGATACAGCTGTCATGCTAGGGACAGACAAGGATCCTAGGCTCACGATAAGAGCCGGGGCTGCAATGATAGATGCCTCCGAAGATAACATAAACATGGTGATGATTGAACTAGAGTCAGCTAAGAAGACCTCCGCTCAGCTAAAATATACATTGATAAAAGAAAGAGATGGGAGTAACAGACTCAAGAGGAAGTATGAACACATGCAAAGGGAAATGGAATCCTCAAAGGGTGAAGTCCATGCCCTCCAAGTAGAGATGCAAGCCAAGGAAACAGCACAGGAGGCCCTAGAGAAAGCACATTAGGAAGCCCAGGACCTAAAGAGGGATAAGGAACAGTTACTGACAAAGGTGGAAGACCTAGATGAACAGATAAAGATCCTTATGCAAGCCAACGATGAGCACACCCAAGAGCTAAGAAAGGAACATCAAGAGCAGCTCGCTTCTCTGACTGCTAATCTGGAGGCAGCTAAGGAACAGCAAGTCGATCTGCAACCATTTAAAGATTATATCCTGGCTCAGAAGGCTAAAACACTACAGCTGCAGACTGCTCTGGAAGAAGAAAGATGCAAAGTCCTTCATATTGATAGCCGGCTAGAGGAGATCATGGAAACTTCTTCATACTTCGTAGATAGGTCCCAGGGTGTTCTGGAGGTATTAAATGCTAGAATGGCAAGACTAGAAAGCAATGCAAAGGTTCCAGCAGAGCTACCATCCAAAGACCAGCAAGCCCTCAAAAGAGATCATGACCTAGTAGAGTTTGCTGTCAGCACCACTGAGGATTTCAAGAAGGCCGTCAAAAGGGCGCAAGGAGCATGCTCAGAATATTTCAGAAGGCTCCTTAATACATACAACCGCTGTCAGACAGAAGCTGAGCATAGGCTTGAAGAGTTCCCGGATCATGGGACCTTTGTGAAAATATTGCAGAAAAGACATCAAGATGCAGAGGCCAGGACGCAACAGATTCAATCCATTGATGACCTAGTGCTGAGGAACGAAGTAGGCCACGCAGCCGTTAGCATGTAGATTCTAGAAGACCAGCTTCGGTTGAGCCCAGCAAGGATCGTGGCCATCAGGAACCAAGTTGAAAAGTTTGAAATCAACATTCAGTTCCTGGAGCCATGCGCATTTGAAGGCCTTGCTGCTGAGGCAGCAGCATGGAAGAAGTTCCCAGAAAACCAAGCGGGACCCTCCTCATAAAGGACCGGTCAACTTTGTATTAATTTAATAATTTGTAAAAGCTTTTTTGAAAAATGAAGCGTTGGGAAAACAAAGGGTTGGGAAGCCCAAAGGTCACTTTGGGCAGCCCAACCATTTTTGCCTTTTATATAAAAGTAGGAAGCGTAGAAAGGAAGGGGGATTTTTTCCCCAGCAAGACTGGAAGGTTATTGTAAGAAGAACTACTTCCTTTTGCAATAAAAAATTATAGTTTGCCTGTTGAAAGAAGATCGGTGGGATTTCAAATGTTTTGCCATGGATAGTCGAAAGATGAACTATTTTGTTTTTCAGCATTGTATGCATGAATCGTGAGATCGTTCTAACTTTACAACCTATGTCTTTGTTTAATGATTTCTGATTTATTTTATGAAATAACCACCATGAGTAATGTAAGCTTATCATCAAACAATTAGCTATCTGATTGTGAAATATCTTTCATTGTTCATGCGTGTAAAAGTAAATGTCAGCTATCTGTAATTGCTTTTATTATGTGTGCACATCCACATTACTCATATATATTAATTACAAGTTGGCTCCCCGAGGATAGATAGATAGATAGGTAGATAGGTAGGTAGTTAACTCATTTCATTGCTGCATGTGTGATTCAGATGCTGGTGGGCCTAAGACGAGGGTAAGAACCTGTGCATCACATTGTGAATGCTCCTTGCATCCTTCACCACCCTGCATAGTTAGTTAGATACTTGCATTTCGCATCTAAGTCAAAAAATACAAATTCCGGTGGACCGGGCCGCAACCGGTAAAACCTTTATTTGTTACTTGACCTACGGTAGCCGGACCGCAAAACCGGACAGATTCCCTACACCAAACAGTCAACGGGCTAGTTGGGAACGTTGATTGGGGAGAATCCCTTTACTATTGTCGCCTGCAAATTTCCAGGCCTCAACAACTTCCCAAAGAGTAACAAATGGGGTGTCCATTAAAATAGGATGTGAATCCTTCCACCTAAGTATATACTATTCTAGACTTCTGTTTTCCCACTTAAAAACCATCTGCAAAGACTTCATAAGATCCGACCAGACTTCACAAAGGAATCCACACTCACCAAAAATATTATCCACCATTTCCACCTCTATAAAGCAAAAACAACATCTACCTGGACCCACGAAGCCTCTTTTCTGTAACACATCCCAAGTCAGGATTTTCTTATGAAGAGTCAACCAAATGAAGCACTAAACTTTAGTACGAGGATTCCCTTTCCAGAACAAACATATCCACCACACACCGAATCTAGAAAAATATTGATTCAAAAGGGCATTGTAGGCCATAAAAGTAGTGACAACCCCCGTAATCTTATTAAGACTCCAAACTAGATCATCACTGCCTTCAGAGACTTTAATACCAACTGGAATTAACATGTGCATGAATTCATCCCATTCACCCTCCAGATCCCCCTGTAAATGTAAATCCGCATCCAAAACCCATCCAAAATCATGCTCATAATTCAACTTAACCTCCTGCTTAATAACAACAATATTTCTATGGTGAAGAGATATGATGAGAGCAGCAAAGAGGAGGTGGTTATCCATCAAACCAACAATAGGGTCAATCCCTATAAATACTTGAACTCCCCTAGAAATCATCCAACTAACATTTTGGGAAATAAAAGGAATCATTTTAACCAAGCCTCTCCATATTTCAGATGAGTGTGAATAATTACTGCTATAACTTCTTAGCTAAGAGACTAGTGGAACATTCCTCAAATACTTACACCTAACAATTTACCCCACAACCCGACATCAAATAGACAACGCTAGAGACTTTTGGTATGCAAAGCTTGATTAAAAAGTCTAAGATTCTTGATCCCCCAGCCACCAAAAGATTTAGGTTTAGATAAGACTTCCTAGGAAGCTGAATGCATCTTACTTTCCTTCATTTTTCCCATCAACAGGAAATGAAAAATCATTTTCCTCATACTATCAATGATGTCTTCCGGGACATTCAATAATGAAAACCGATAAATCGAGATACACTGTAAAACAAAAGTAATAAGAACCAACCTTCTCCCTAAGGAGAGACATCGTGAAGTCCAATTATCAATCTTCTACCTCATCTTCTTCATGATCCAAATCTAGTCCACTTTCTTATAACCATTAGGTTTTAGAAAAAAACCTAAATATTTAAAATCCTCCTCTAATACATGCATCCTGACAAGAAAAATAGTTGATATAGCATCAATGGTATCCTGATCGTCACATAAAAAGGAAAAACCCAATTTAAGAGTGTTGATTTTCATACTTGAAGCACCACATAAAACATTGATAATGCCTTTAAACTGATTCCATTCCTTGAAGTTACCATCTCCAAAAATGAGAGTGTCATCAACAAAAAGAAGATGAGACACCGAAAGCATTTTGACCACCTTAATCCTTGAAACCAATTAAGCTCCTTGGCATTAATAATAAGTCTAATCAACCCTTCAATAGCCAAAATAAATAGATAAGGGGACAAGGGGAAACCTTGTCTAATACCTCTTGAACCTTTGAAAGACTGAGAAGGAAAGGCATTTATCAAGATAGAAAAACTCGCTAAAGATATGCAGAACATGATCCAATTTGTAATCTCCATAGATAAGCCAACCTGAAGAAAAATAAGCTGAAGAAAAGGACCAATCTAGATGGTCATAAGCCTTTTCCATATCCAACTTTTAGATAAACGCTGAAATATTTTTCAACTTGATAGAATGCAAGAATTCCTGCGCAATTCCTACAGCATCGATGATTTGGCGATTAGGGAGAAAACCAAATTGTTCAGCAGAAATATAATTGCCCAAAGTAGGCTTAATTCTCTCGGCTATAATTTTTGTAATAACCTTATAAAGCAGATTGTAGAGAGAAATAGGGTGATAGTCATTAAAGGATTCGGGTCTATCCCATCGTATAGTTCCAATATCTAAATCTACCAAGCCTATCACATAAAGCATCAACCATATAGAACCTGTCCAACTTTTTGGAAATCGCAAATGGGAAACTCCTCCCATTATACCAAGTTGGAGATAAAATCGACAGGACAATATCCAAGAGGTTAGCACTCTCAAACAATTCCAAGAAGTAATCAACTAAGGGATCCATAGCTCTCCTAGCACCCCACACTTCACCTAGTGAAGTATTGAAAATTAAATCTCTTGCCACAATAAGAGAATTGTCCAAAAAAATGCCCGCTAAAACCAGTTGATCCCAAAAATATTTCCTGTTCGAATAGGTCCCTTAAATATTTAAGATTCGCACAGGGGAAGAAAAACCTTTTAACTTACCCTCCAAAATGATACATGCACAACATGAGAAATCCTTCAAGTCAGCCACTAGGGGATTCTAGGGAATCAAAGTCCCCCTTGAGTGACCATTTGCATCACTTGCACATAATCTCCAACTGGGCTTAATCCTTAAAAAGAAATGACAAGTAGCAGAAGTAGGTAGCATAGTCTCCTGGAGCATAACAATCCCCAGTTTGGTAATTTCTAGAAAGCATTTGAAAGTAGCACGTTTAGGGATGCTTCCCAATCCCCTAATATTGAAAGAGGTTAATATCATTTAGTCACTTCCAAAGGGGTCACAAGGTCTCTAAGAGACAGAGAAGACACATCAGTAGCATTGGTATGAGAAACTCGTAGACATCTATCAAGAAAAGAAGGAACAATGAAATTAACAAAAACCCCGTCAATAGCCGAAGACCCCTTCCCCAATGAAGTCATACCACTACCGCTCTTAAGTTTTCTAGTTGTTCGAATAGACACATTAACAACTCTGATAGAATATATTGAGAAAAAATCATGGTTATCAACATCCTCAGCTGCAAAGATGGGAAGAGGTTTAACTGACATAGAGGAAACCCCCCTACAACCACCCAAGATATCAATCGGGGAATAAAAGAGTGACGATGGCGTTAAGTTTACATCTAGAGTTGAAGACCAAACATAAGGTAAGGCAAGAAAATCCTTAGGAATGAAAAGTGAATTTTCAAAACCCTTCATCCAACATGAATCTGAAAGCATAGAATCCCTAAGGTATAAGTTCAGAGAATCCCCATAGTCCTTCACACCTTTAAAGGCTTCCCCCGTTTCCATAGGGTGACCAACCCTAAGTGCAAGAATCTGTGGTGAGGGTGACCTATCTCCATCCATGTGAGAATCCAAGCAGTCCCCAACCTCATCCATAGGTGACTCTGATACAGTTAAAGCATTCACAATATCTGCTACAGGAAGGAATTTCAATAAAATAGGAACCAACTGAGAAAATTTGCCGATAAAAGAGAGAGCCAAATCCCAGTCCAGAGGGATAGGTAGCCTAAGATCATTCTCCATTTGATCCATAACAACAACAACATCACCCTTCATAACAAGAATCTCCCAATGTCCAAAATACGAAAAGAGAAAAAATATTTGGAGTGGCCAGTCATTCGATATAAGTGGCACCGAAACAGAATGCTCCAATAGTCCAGGCATTGAATAAATGAGCCACCCTCCAATCTTACCTCAACATCCTCTGACACCTAGAGATGGAGTTTGTCTAGTTTCTCTTACCGAAGCTCAAACCCCACATGCCACCTTTTAAGCACAAGAGAGTCGTGATCTATGACCCAAAATCGTTCGTCGATAGCTTTCCTATCATCCTTCGATAGGAAGTGAAATATAATTCACCCACCATCCAACAACATTACTCGCGGAATATTAGCAATAAAGGGTTTCCAAATTTCCGAATCCAGGACAAAATTTATAATCTAGATAATTTAAAAAATTCAAACTTACCAACCAAATCACGCTACAAGAGATACAACACCATGTCCATAGTGACGCCCTTACCCAACACATAGATAGGTATTCCGCTCTTATCCTTTTCAAACTGAATAATTGATGGGATTTTTAGAGGCTTTTTCCGTCGAGTTCGGGCAATCTCCCTATCTTCTCAAATGCTTGGCCTTGGGACTAGAGCACAACAACAATAGAGAGACTGCTTCAGAATCCACCAACAAGTCATTAGAGCTAACCATAGGTTTAACTAGAGAGGAAACCCTAGATTAAAGAAACCCAAATTGTGCAGCATATATTGACCCATTGGCAGAAGAACCTTTGAAAGGGGAAAACCCTGAAAGATCACGACTAGCCAGAAAAGGACCACCCACTTCTGATACACCCTTAACAAATACCACCTTTTCAAAAGGGTTGACTTGAACCCCTGACCACCTATATTCTTCACAAGCCATGTTTAAACAACGCCATAAAACCACTACCAAGGTAGAAAACCACCCAGAAAATCGCCAACCAACCAACCCACCACACAGACCAGAGAAAGAAGCCTCCTCTCACGTGACCACCCCCAACTCGCTGAAATAGTCCCTTCATGAGAAAACGACACAATGATAGATACATTCCCACTTTTATACTGGTTGGTATTAGGTTTATCATAGAGATAAACTGGACTCTAGTCTGTTGGTTGTTCTCATGAAAAGACCAGGTAAGATAGAAGCCTGCCCCCTCAAGACTACACAAAACCACCCCCACCATGACACCTTCAACCACCAGACTCCTAGACATCACCGATAAGGTAACAAAGACATAATCATACCATCGCCTTCCACACCAACCCGACTCATAGTATGGAAAACCCTCCCTATGAAACTCCTCCTCATTCATATTACGTGGTCTAGCTACCTATTTCATAAATATGTATTATACTTACTAGAAACAATCACACTATATTAATGTGTCTGGTATATGTGGATAGGTGTTTATTTAGTATATTGATAATGTTTTTTAATGTAGAATGTGTCAAATATAATCCTATCGATGTATACCAAATAGATTATTATTAATGTGGTTGTTTCTAGCTACCGGTTGACCCATAAACATAAGGAGAAAATAATAATATTAAAATTTTTAAAAACATTAATATTTTTAATATAATAATAATAATCTTTTTTAAAGGTCACCGCCAAGCGAGACACCAATTTGGTGTATGAGACCCCCTTGTTTGTGGGACAAGGGACCCCCTCTGCGCAATGATTTAACTGCTAAAGTCTACTGAGGTGTACATACACTACCCCCCTCTGTATTTGAACATGTGACCTCCTAAGAAGAAACACATGCTCTTAACCATTAGGCCCACTCATGTTGTACACTCATCCTCTGATAGGAAGTGAAATATAATCCACCCACCATCCAGGAGCATCACTCTCGGAATATTAGCAATAAAAGGTTTCCAAACTTCCTGAATCCACGACAAAATTTCTAATCTAGATAATTTTCAAAATTCAAACTTATCAACCAAAGCACGTTGCGAAAAAACCAACACCATGTCCATAATGACAACAAAATAGATATTTATTATATTTTTCCTATATAAAATATTTTAATATTTACAACAACATATCAAAATAAGATTCAAAGCATGAAATATGGATTAGGATCACACGAATGAAAAAATATCTTAAAACTTTTATGTTATCTTATAAAGTTCTTAAATAGTGATGTCCCCTTGTAACATTCATGTTGCGAAGTATGATAACTTGTTAATATAAATTAATATAAACCCACCACTAAATTGTAATTAATGAAAATATAACAGTTTTGAATATTTATAATCAATTAAAATATTTAAAGATCATAAGAGATTTGAGTTAATTTAATTAAAATATTAAAAGATCATAAGAGATTTGAATTAATTTGTTTATTATTATAGTTTAAAATTTTGTTACTACTTTTAATTTATGAGTGTTATATTTGATATTAGTTAATTTGTTTATTATGATAGTTTTTTCATGTTAAAACAATGCGTTACCTACTTTTAATTTATTATTGCTATATAAGATATTAGTTAATTTGTTTATTATGATAGTTTTTTATTTTTTAAAATTTGTTACTACTTTTCATTTATGAGTGTTATATTATTTCTTGTCCATTGTAATATATATATAATAAATTATATTCATTATAAATTTATCAAGGCTAAATAATATAAAGTGAAAAAAACTTTTTAAAATGGCTAAAATCTTCAAGGAAAGTTTTATCATCAAAGTTTTTAGTTGTTATGAACTAAATAGATTGTCACTATTTTTTGTTGGCCCTCCACTTTGGTCTTTAATTTTGACTATGATTCATGTCAATTTTTTTTCAATATAATTGTCATGTTGATCTTTGTATTACTCTTATATATACTTAAGTTTTTTCCCGGGAAAAAATAATTATAATTTACAATCATTTGGGGAGGATTTTGAAATAAAAATGATTGAGTTGTTTACTTTTTAACTGATTCTATTTTACGCATTTTATCTATCCTAATATGTTACAATCTACTTTTTTAAATAAAATAAGTTAAATTAAAATTTTACTTATTCAAACTATTATTAACTAGCATTTGCACCAGGCACCAGGAGGTGTAAAGGAACATCGAGAAGGTAAAAATATTGAATCTTTACCGCAACAAACTCTTTGTAATAGACTTTTCTTGACTGTTGATAGTGCTCTTGTTAATTTCAAAATTCAATTTGTTTTTAGGTTTCAATTTTTTCAAATCTAATTTCAGATTTTTGGTTGTAATAGCACAATTCTGGAAAACCTTTGATCCACAGGATCCTCCTAAAATGTTGTCGCACACTAGATAGTTTGTTGGCTGAAAGATGAATATTGGTGAGAGCAATTAAGTTAGTGTTTTAGTCTTCCACCTTAATGATTTTAGTTTTATATCTTAGTTAACCGGAATGACATTTTTTATTTTTATTCTATTTATTGATCCATTGCAAAATGTTCTGCATCCCTGAACGCGGTTGCCCTCCTCTTCATAGGTGAGAAAATTTTGCTTCCTACAATAGCCTGCATTGCTTTTACTAATTCCAATCTCTCTCAATTCCACAAAATTATAGGTGTTTACTAATTCCAAACCCTTCCTTGCATTGTTCTATACGAAAGAAAGATTAAGGAATGGTTGATGTATTTTGTAATATACATGTTATCAGTTGTATTTTGATTTATAGGTTGAGGTTTGTTGAAGATTGATGAATTTTTAATCAAATATGAGAATGGATTTTAATTGCACATTTCTTTTAGCAACTTTAATTGCAGTGCATCATAATTTTAAACAATGGTGTTCATCTTCAAGTGCTATTACAATTTGTTAAAATTATTAGGGTTCCAGTTAGTTTATGTTTTAGATGTAGTAGCTAGAAGAGTTGGGCAGCCAAGTTGTGGGTTCAATTCACACTGGATGATCGTTTTTTTTCTGTCAGATTAGACATCGGATTGCAAGAGTTGAAGGCCAAAACATTACCTATTTTTTCAGGTCTCACAAGGACTCTATGATTCTAACATATATATTTTTTGTGAGACTAGTTTGAACTACTTGCAATTATTACGCCATTTTAGTTTTTCATTGACCTTCAGATAAAGCTTAGTCAAGTACTTTTTAGAACAGTACTATGAAGAAAAGGCTAATGAATTCTACGAGTTTAAGTTATGAGGTATGACTATGAAAGAACTTTGTAGTAAATTTCTAAGTCTACTTCGTTTTGTACATAACTGTAAATCTCTAAGTCTTATAAAATCATGGTAAACATTACATAACTTTTTTATTATTTGAGAAAACAACATTTTAGGAGCTAGATAGATAATTGAATAGACAATGCCAAGAACTTAAGTGCGCGTTTCTAACATATGGGAACTACAAAAATTTTTGTAGGTTGAATACTATTGAGGAAACATTTTTCGAATATTCTTCATAGGTAACACTTTCTATTGTTGAAACATATTCTCCAAGTTGTGGGTTGCTCAAAGTGCATTCTATTAAGACATCCTCTATTCCTAAGTTGCATTCTAGGTTATGTTCATATCTCCTTGTTGTTTCATGTTTTCAATATGCATAAAGGGAGGAATTATGAATTATTGGCTATTTGCATTTACTACATATGCATTGGAACAAAGGTGCAAATGAATTCTTGGGTCTAAGTATTCCATGTATCTGCCAACAATACAAAAAAAAGATACATAGGAAAAATGAAAAATAGCAGTACTTTTGAAATGAAACACAATCAAATTCTAGGGAAAAAAACAACAAATATCATGATTTACGACATGCACCTTATACTAAAAACATCGTTTACAAACGATACATATTTTGCCACCTTTCTCAAATTCTTTTCTAAGGAACATAAATCTATCAATGGCTAATCCATAACAAAAGAAAACAAGGCTATCATATATAGTTTCTTAGGTCAATACCACATGAACAAAAATAAAAAATTATTTGGTTGGAACCCTAGACAACCATGTCTATTACATGACATGGCATTCTCAATCAACATATAGAAGACCATGTTTATGAAACTTATGTCAAAAAAGGACAAGTGATATTATCAAAAGAACTTGCAATTTATCTATTTGCATAAACTCTAGAATTATACAAATTGGATGCTTTCCTATCATGTTTAAAGAATAGATTGAGTATAAAAATCTGAAGATGTTAGAAGAAGCAATGAGAAAAGCGAATTTATGTTATGATTAGAATAAAAATAAAAGAGAAAATGTGCCAAATTGGAAAACTCAAAGACAAGATAACTTTGATCCAAGAAAGAGGAATAATAAAATTTACAAAAATATTGGGAATAACTATAAAGGGTATCAAAGCAGTAATTATAAATGTTTTAAACCACACAACCCTGCAACAAAAGAAAAAGAATCTCCCACTATTTTTCATAAAAATTCTGCACAAAGGGAACCCTTAAAATGTTGGGAATGTGGCGAGCCACATTATTTCAAAGAATGTCCTGTAACGCATAAAAACTTTAATAATGTTCAATCCATTCAAGAAGTTGTTACAGTTGGATACGCGGTGAGGAGAACTCCCAGAATTAGCACTGCATTAGAGAATCGTCAAGCAGACCATCAAACTTCAATGGTCGAAATTGAAGGTATGATAAAAAGTCAAACCATTTCCATACTAATTTATCCAGGTGCAAGTTTGAGTTATCCATCACCTAGGATTGTTGAACTATGTAAGTTAGTACCAGAAAAAATTGAAAAATCATGGGTGGTACAATTAGCCATAGGTACTAAACGTAAAGTCACTAGTTATGTAAAAGACTGTGAAATAATAATGAATGAATTTAATACGCATGCTGATATAAATATTTTACCATTAGGTTCCTAAGACTAATGTTGAATTGTTATGATAAAACCTTTACATGCATAGATGATACTAGAAACACAATTAAAGTAAAAGGAATTCCTAGAATGGTTATGATCATAGAGATCTTTGCCTTACAAATGAAGATTTCTGTACGTAAATGATGTAAAGTATTTGTCATCTGTGTAATGGATGATAAAGATAATGATAACAATCTTAAAATATAATATATACCTATCTTAAAAGATTTCAAATAAATATTTCCGTAAGAAGTCCCTTAACTACCTCCAAAAATAGACATAAACTTTACAATCAATTTGATACCGAGAGTGGTACCAGCATCGAAAGCTCTGTATCAGATGAATATATTAGAACTTACATAACTTAAATCACAAATGCAATAATTAATCGATAAGAAGTATATTCAACCTAGTGTTTCCCCTTGGGGAGCACCGTTCTTATTCATAAAGAAGAAACACAGAACTTTAAGGCTATGCATAGACTATAGGCAATTAAATAAGATGAATATTAAAAACCGATATCCTTTACCCTAGATAGACGATCTGTTCGATTAGTTCTGAGGGGCAACAATCTTCTCTAAAATAGATCTAATGTAACCCACCTGTAACTAAAAACATTTTATTTTTGTGAAAAAACATTACTTTAAAATTTATTGTAAACTTTTATGTTGTTGACCAAGGATGGTCAAAGATGACTGTAATTGAAATATTTTATTATTTAATAATTAAAAGAAGAGAAACCTATCCAAAGAAGGCTATTGAAGAATGTTCACTAATCCACTAGGAGGAATCATCTATTGTAGAAGGAAAAAACGACAAATGGAAGCAACAACATTTACTTTCTAGTTGTTGCAGGAGGCATCTTCCCTATAATTGTGGTCATGTTCCCAAGAAAGGAGGAACTGAGCAGGTGGCTCATTTAATTACAAAACTGACCCGAAAACCTAGGCAAGCTTATATATACCATCGAATGAGCAGAAGGCTCACTACATTCTAAGAGATTAGAACCTTGTGGTTTTGCTGGAAACTGAAAAAGTTAAGCATACAACAAGAATTCGATGAGGGGAAAGCTAAAGTGAGTTGCTAGAGTGTTGAATGCAAATGTGACTGCTGAGTTACATAGAGGAATGATTAGATTCTACATAGTATCTTCGTCCTAGTGGTTCAATGAATAGGCTCAGGGGTCCTAAAGCAAGTGAGCTTGGCTTCTTTAAGGAGATAGTTGGGAGGAACAGTCTTCTTTGGGTGTTTGTCCCCTTCGAAAGTTAACAAGTTCTATAATGTTATGGATTTATTATATTAAAATATTTATCTGTTATTTCTGAAGGATTTATGAATGAAGAAGTTTCCATAATTATTTATTGTTTTTCGATATAAGTAGGAAAGTTTATTTCCTATAAATTATCAATTACTCAATGCTACTGCTTACACAGAATTTCCAAGTAGAAATGGTTGGCTATCTTATAATATTATTAAGAAACAATATTATATATAGTTTCAACTAATTGNTATGAATATTAACTCTTATCCTATATAAATCTCTTACAACTGAAAGGCTTTGATATTTCCATATTTTACTTAGTATCAAGCTTAGCTATTCTAAAAAATGAGTTAGGGTTAATATTTTGTTTTAATAACAAAGTAGGAGAAGTAATATATATATATATACTCAGGTACCAATCTCACACAGCCGTAAGGCTTATTATTCCATAATTTATTTCCTACAGCCAAAACGCTTAGGGTTTTTAAATAATTTACTCAATATAAAATTTACTCATCCAAAAGGATTTTTGTTTTAAAATTTACTCAGTATCAATCTCATAGACGAAAGGCTTGTCCTTCTTCCAAAAATGATTTAGGGTTAACTTTTCACATAACGAAATGAAAGTTTCAACACAATTGTAAAATAAAACTAACACTCATTTATAAGAACTTTAACACATGTCCAGGGTTCGAAGCCTGTACGGCACATTTACCCGGTAATTTATAAAAAATTAAAACCTACAACAACACCACCTAAGATAGGACTTAGTATTGACGAAGGAGGGCCGCAATTATTTTTTTAACCAGAATTGCTTTCTCTTAACAAAAGAATTTACGCAGCAGTTAGTTGAGCACGTACAAACCCTTTCCACATAATATTAAAATGGTATATCATTTACACAAAATAAATGATTTAAAACAACTTACAGTGTAGTAAGAATAAACAAATTAAAACAAAGCAGTGCTATTCTAAACAATATGCCAGAAGTAACATCAATGGTTTCGAAGGAGTTGCTAAACAAAATTCTTCCACTTTTTTTATAAACAAAATGTATTATAGAACATAGCTGCAAGTTTCAATGGGTCAAATAATATACAGAGTAATATTATTAACCATATACAAAACTTAAACTAAGAGAAATCGCAGTGGCTTGTTTCCCTTAAAACGTCACAAAAAATTTCTATCAAAGAGCTTCATTACACACAAACTCCACGGTCTATAGCGAAAAGTGAAAATTGTAAAATATAAACCCTATCACAGCCTGAGGGCTTAATGAAATCACCATCATAACTCTTCCAAACAAGAGGTATACCATTGAACAGAAGGTGGGGGGGGGGGGGGCACGGTTGTGCAAATCCTTGTAACATCCAACGAAGCCAAACCCAAACAAGACAAATGTTGTGCCAACCTATTTTCACACTGTCGGGATCGTAGGGTTCAAGGCTTAAGGTCTTATTGGAATCCTTAGGTGCCACCCTCGACACTGGCTCATCCAAGCCAAGTAGCAACTGCTGAAACTTCCTTCTAGCCAAACCAACAGAGGTTAAAATGTGGCATTTATAAAATAATGATACTCTAAAGATGAAAAAAACAAAAACGAAAAACATCTTACGTCAGCTTGAAAACTCAACAATGGAAACAGTGGTGACATGTCAACGAAGGAGCCATGGCAACATTTTTTCTCTGTGAGGAGAAACAATGGATAGTCGATTGTTTGAAGGGTCGAGAACCTTTAGCTCTTCCCCACTAGCCCAATGCAAAAGAACAATGCCAAAGACTAAACCCTTTTGTGGTTTCGTCAGGTTGTTTACCCTCTTCACAACTGCATGGCACTATAAGCCCATCCATGTGGGAATATTAACTATCCATCCACCTCCACATAGATTAAAATCCATCCCCACTCTCTATAGTCTAAGTTTCGATTTTATATGTCGTCCATGGTATGAATAAAATAAACTAGGTTGAGCATAGCATAAACGACCTTTTTCATGTTTTCTTGTAAGTGCAAAATCACTTTTGAAAAATTGTTTAACCTTTAGCAATAAGGGTGTCATCTTTGAACTTTTACCCTAGTTCTTTAGTTTGCTTAGTAGCACAAGGAGGGGGAAACTAATCCCTTTTGTTGAGAACACTTGCAATAGTACATGGCTAAACATGCATTAGCTCATAGAAGCTAATTAATACCTTTAGCTTATAACCCTAGCAATGAAATAGGATATGTAGGAAGAAGGGCTTAAAACATATTAAAAACATGGTGAATTCATCCGTATGGTAAAGCAATATAGTATACAAACTGTAAGTTTCGACAAGATGGAAGGACTCATTAACTTTTGAACACAAGTAATTGATCAAACTACTTTAAAAACTATACACCAGTATAGTGTCATATGAATCAGATATTGGAGTGTTTATTTTTCAAATTGTTAAGTAGAATTTTTATTATGACTAAGTCCCATGTTGTTCATAGACTGTAGGATTATAATAATTCATTAAGCTATGTAAGCTAGGTATATTTTCATAAATGGATCTAAACACTTTGTATTAATTTTTTTTTACTTATGGAAATTTTGGAGATGTTATATGTGGTATCAAAGTGAGTTTTCAAACACTAGGTCTAAACTTGGCTCAACTCGCACACAAAAACAAGAAAACAAAAATATTGACAATGTTTAAAAAATTGTTTCTATACAGAACTATAAATTTTCATTTTGCAGGAAATGGAAGGAGTAGAGGCATTTGTTGAAGATGGATCATATCATAATAATCCAGATAATCTATATGTGGAACTAAATAATCATCCATCTGAATTACTTCAAACTGTAAAAGACTTGAAAGCTGAATTACAGACAGTTAAGGAAGATAATGAAAGAATCCTAAGAGAACGGGAAGAATTAAATCAAATATTGTTGGATAAATTACATAATGAAGGAAAGGATAAAAGAAAAGAAAACAAAACTGAATCAGGAATTATATCTTACAAGCGTAAAGGTAAAAAGTTAAAATTTTCAGATAATGAAAGTAATTCCTCTTTAGGAATTAATGCTAGGTCACACAGATCCTGAAACATAAATATTCCAGTGAAAGTAGTGATAGCGACAACAGTCATAAAAAGAGAAAGTAGAAACCTTACAAAGAAATTTGAGGAGATTTTAAGAAGATAAAAACCCCTATGTTTAATGGTGAGGTAGGAAAAGGAGAAGAAGCCGAGGCATGGCTATTAGGTAAGAAAAATTGTTTTCAAATCTATAATTACTCAGATAGGCTGAAAGCTAGAATGACTATCTATAAATTAACAGGAAAAGATGACATATGGTGGAAGGATATCAAAAGAGTGAAAAACATTAAAGAAAAGTATGTAACTTGGAGGACTTTTAAGAAATACTTAAAAAAAAAACTGAACAATATTACAAAGAAACACGTGGGATTCACCTTGTTGAGCAATATCTTACCATGTTCATTCATAAAGGGGGGGTTTTAACTGTGAAAAATAAATTCAATGTATTGTAGGTATTGGGGGTCGGGAAATAGGTTATGGGGGGTTTGTAGGTATTGCGGGGGTATAAAAAGGGGTTTCTAGTAAAAATAAGGAATATCTTGTAAAAATAGGGGTTTGTTAATTGGAAATATGTATTAGTAGGGGGGCTCAACAAAATGATTTTTGCTAGTAATTATCAATATCTAGTGAAATTAGGGGTATTCTTTAACATCCCATGAACGAAGGAGCTATGACATGGTTTCACTAAGTGAAGACCCCATGCAAAGAAAGGGCTAAGGAATTTTACGATCTTAATCTAGGTTCAATGTTTATGAAGGAACTAAGTAGTAATTTTTTAAGTTTATTATGATACGTACCTTATATCATCGATGAAAAGCCTAAGATACAGAGGTTTCTGAGTTGTTTACCTCTTAGGTATAAAAAAATATTATTTTCTTTAATTGTATTAGATTGTGTCTCCGTTTTTGAAATTCCGAGTGTCTTGAGAGGTATTGTTTGCCAAGGAGTCATGAGTGGGTTTTCCTTTTTGGGGGCGAGATTACAATTCTGGCACAACCACAGAAATTAGGGTTTACCATTTCATCTTTTCAAGTTCATGTAGGCCCTACACACTCTAGCGTATTCTCCATGCGCAGGTATTTTCAACGGCAGAATTCACTCGCAAGGTTGAAGGTGCATATTCTGTAATGTGCACTCCTACGAATAGCAAGTAGGTATACTTCTACTCTACAATAACCAATATAATCTCTTCAAGCATATCACTTGAAATTGTAATGAATTCACTACAATACAATTTTTTATATCAATTTTTTTCAATAATATCCTCTCATTTCCAATCAAACCTACCAAATAAGTTGTAGAACATTTTTAAACATTATACTTTTATCATAATTCAGGGTTTCCACAGTCACAGCTTTAATTTCGAGAGATCCACTGCACTTGTAGCTCAGTAGTTTCAACGCATTTAGTCTTTACACAAAGCCGTCAATAGTGATACTCGTCTCGTACCACATGGAATGGTCTCCCCAAAATGTAAGTCGCAACAATACAATGGATATTGGGTAGACTTGGATTTTATGCACCATTTGCTTCATATAAATGCTTAACATGTAGAATTATTCAGTCTTTACATAACATGAGGTTCTTCACGAATCCTGAAAGGTCATGACTATTTTTCAATTGCATCAGTATTCAATGTAGTTTGTAAACGCAAACAATGTAGCAGAAGAAGCACTATGGGAAGATTGATTGCCTTCTCATTATCAAGAACATTTTAAATAGGAAATACAAATGACAATACTATGGGAAAATACCATAGGTGAATAAATACCATGGGTGACCTAACTCAGTAGCTAACCGCAGGTGAGATTACATTCTTCAACACACCCCCTTAATCTCAACTAGTAGTACATATTCAACACTATCTATGCCTAAGTGCTCTCTCTAATGCAGATGTTCGCAATGGTTTGGTGAACATGTTAGGCAGCTACTCCTTAGAGCCACAAAACAGTAATGAAATTTTTATTGCAGAGCTATTATCATAGAAAATAGAAGTGGGATCATTTTCAGTGTGTCCCATGTCCTTTAAAAGTCTTCTTAGCCATACTGCATGGCAAGCTGTTGTGGTGGCTGCTACATATTCTGCTTCTGCAGAAGACATGCTGACAATGGGTTGTCTCTGAGATGCCCAAGAGATCATATTAGTACCTAAATGGAAAGCATAACCAGATGTGATTTTCCTATCATCAAGAATACCTACAAAATCACTGTCAATGTACCCTGTGAGAGTACTGTCTGGTGTATGAGTGTACCAGAGGCCATATCCAAGTGTGCCTGCAACATATCTCATAATTATTTTTCCAAATTTCTAGTGAGAGTATTTGGGAGACTTCATAAATATGGAAATAAGACTGACAACATACATAAAATCATGTCTAGTTGCAGTCAAGTACATTAAATTGTCTACCATTTGTTTATAGAGTGTACTATTTACTATTGGTCCATCATCATTCTTGGTTAACTTGGTGCCAAGAGAAATGGGGGTTTCTACTGGTTTACACTTATCCATTCTGAATCTCTACAAAATATCAATAGCAAACTTATGCTGGCAGATAAAAATACCTTTATCAATTTGAGTAACTTCAAGGCCAAGGAAGTACTTCATAAGTCCTAGGTTAGTCATTTTAAATTCCTTTTTCATGTCAGTCCTGAAATGTTCAAGCATCAAATTACTAGTGTAAATCATGTCATCAACATAAAGACATACCATCAATATTTTACCTTGCTTTGTTTTGACATACAGAGTGAGCTCATTGTTGCTTCTGCTCAAACCATTGTTGATTAGGTAGGAGTCAATCCTACGGTACCAAGCTCATGGAGCTTGTTTTAGACCATACAAGGCCTTTTTCAGCTTATGCACTTTGTCTTCATGACCTTTGAAAGTATAACTAGGTGGTTGGTCTACATAAACTTCTTCTTCAAGAATGCCATTAAGAAAGGGATATTTCACATCCATTTGATACACATGCCATTTGATTTCACATACCATTAGATACTCAATGTTGTGTAATGATCCTTTTTACCATTATAGAGGACTCTATAAGTTAGGTTCCCAAATTCTTAAAGGGTGCTAGCTCAATGGAAGAGTGCCTGCCTTACAAGCAAGAGGTTGGTAGTTCGATTCCTCCATGCCCTAATGATATTATAACATCCGTTAAAAACAACTAAATTAATAACCAAAAAATAAGAGATAAGTGACCAAACAATGAGAGATAAGTGACCAAACAAAATGACCAAAATTCGTATATAAAATTACTAAAAACGAATAAATTAGTGACCAAAAAATGACATATGTGAAACTAGGCCTTAAAAAGGATGTAACATGTGGCACTAATGATGAATCCAAACATGGCGTTGATATCATAGCAAAATAAGATGCGAAACTAGGCATTACAAAAGGGATGCAACACGTGGTGCTAATGATGAAGCCAAACATGGCGTTGATATGGTAGAAAAATAAGATGTTACTTTAGATTCAAAACATGGCGCTACATAGGAATCAAAATCTGGTGCAACAATAGAAAAAATATTTGGCGTCATTTTGCTAGAAAAACACGATGCAAAAAAGGAAACAAAAATTGGTGCAAATTTGGAAGCAAAAATTGGCACATATTTGGAAGTAAAACATGGTGCAAAATGGGATGCTAAAGTGGTAGCAAAAATGGATGCAATATTGGATGCTAACATGGTGCTATTAAGGATGCAAATATGGCGCTAACGGGGATGTCATTTAAGAAGCAAAAGAGGACACTCACTAGGAAGAAAAATAGGACATTATTTAGGAAGAAAACCTCGACGTTGTTTAGGAAACAAATTTGGACGTTATTCTAGAAGCAAAAAAATAGACGCTATTTTGGACGTCATAAATGATGCTATCTAGGAAGAAAAAAAAGACATTTTTTGAGACGCTTTAAGTTTTTTCCATGATGCATCCCATTTAGCGTCTAGTTTGACCGGTTAATGTAAAAAAAATTACACTAAAAAGGGACGCTAAATGGGACACTAATTCCGAGATTTGTTGTAGTGTCTTGAGCCTATATTTCTATCATCTTCATTAGGGAATAAGGCTTGAATTTCCTCCCCCAACCATGTCTAGACCCTAATACCTATACCTAGATATATATCACGCATTCCTATATCATTAGTATCTCTACTCATAGTCAAGGATATGCTTGAGAGGTCGTGTGTAGTGGACTAAGGCATTGTTCTTGAACTTGGATTATTACATTCTTATTTTAGGGAATAAATCCTAGGTTTTACCCCTCAACCATTTATCGGGCCCAAACACTCCTACCTAGAATCCAATACCTTAGATTGGAACCACCCATATTCATACTTGGAATCAAGCCTAGCCTTCAGAGATCCTATGTCATGGCTTTAGGTGTTATTCATGGAAATGGATCATGCCTAAATCTCCTAACCCTTGTGGTTAAGGAGAGAGGGGGTGAGGTAGGGAAGAGGGATTGGGTGGAGAGGAAGAGAGGGTGGGGGGGATGGGGGGGTTGGTAGATAGGAAGAGAGATGGGGGATTGGGTGGGGTTATAGAGAGGGAGGGGTTTTTTAGAGAGACAAAGAGAAAGAAAAGAGAGGGTATAAAATAGAATGTGTGTGTAGTTGTGTGCACATGCTATTTATACATATGAACCTTTAAATTCAATGATTTTTTAGTGCCCTTGCAGGTTTGGTGCTAGGTTTGGATTCACAAACCTTAAGGCTTGAACTGACTTAAAGAAAAACAAATCGAATTATGTAACTTCATGTTCTTCACCCTTTGTTCTGCATATTCTCCACTTGTGCACTACTAATGAAATTGCACACACTTTTTGAGCTTTGTATGTAGTTTCTAACTATATATTTTTTCATTAAATATGTTATTGTTTTCTATTTTGAATCCATTTTTAATTGCACTCGTGTCAAATTTGTATAAAACATAGGCCATTTATTTTGACTATAGCTTTTGATTGGCACACCTATTTCGGAAATGAAAAAGAACCCGCAAAAGAATACCTACAAACTAAAAAAAATGATTGATTATGTTAAGACCATGAGAGGGCGAACCAATTCTCGACCACGTAATTTTAGGGCTTCACTGGATTCCTTAATTTAAAAAAAATGAAAAATTAACTTTTAAAATTTTGGGAAAATAGCCTTGCACAAGATCCGCCTGTTACCTACATCTCTACATTTTTTTTTACAAAATTTAATAATTTACATTGCAAACCAATGGACCAACATAAACATATGCATTATGTTTTAGAGAAAAAGTAACATACCAATATTAGAAGAACGACATTTTGGGGTAGTTATATCTATTTTCCATAAATAAAAGTTACATATTTCAGAAGGTTTAATCCAATTGTTTACGATTAATCTTTCTACACCTAATTATAAAAAGTTTTGTAGGTACCTCTAATAATTCATTTTAATGATCATGTTTCTATTTTTCCAGCATGCCATTGGAGCTAATGCGTCATAAGTGGGTATCATTACCTTGCACCATCCCTTATGTTGAAGTTCCTTCGCCATGAGATATATTTTCTTCTTCATGCACGATGATTTGAGATGATATATGCAATTGCAGTAACCACACTTTGACTTCCCTTTCTTTCCATTTCCACGATTGGAGCTTGTTGAGGCCTGGAAATTTGCAGGCAACAATAGCAAGGGGTTCTCCCCACTCAACGTTCCCAACTAGCCCATGACTGTTTGGTGTAGGGAATCCGTCCGGTTTGCGGTCCGGCTACCGTAGGTCAAGAAACAAAAATAAAAA
Source organism: Pseudotsuga menziesii (assembly GCA_001517045.1). Classification (NCBI taxonomy): domain Eukaryota; kingdom Viridiplantae; phylum Streptophyta; class Pinopsida; order Pinales; family Pinaceae; genus Pseudotsuga; species Pseudotsuga menziesii. Next base: position 92,950 of record LPNX010884202.1, on the reverse strand, counting down.
GGTTTTACCGGTTGCGGCCCAGTCCACCGTTTATATTTTTGTATTTTTGACTTTAAGTATGATATGCAAGTTCCTATCTAAAATGCAAAGTGATTAAGAATACAAGGAGTGGTCACAATGTGATGCGTAGGTTCTTACCTCTCGTCTTAGACTCTCTTGCATCTGAATCACACACAATCTAACAAAACAATAAATAACTAAGCTATCCCTAGGGAGCAAGATATTAATTTATGAGTAATGTAATATTGTTCACATGTTAAGGCAAATCACAGATAGCTGTTTTTAGAATCAAAACACATAAACATGAACAAAGATATGTGCGACAAGATAGCTCATCAACTATTAAAACCTCCATTACTCATAGTGGAAATTATTGCAGAATAAACCAAAGACCATTCAAATAAGCACATAGGTGTAGAAAGTTAGAACGCTCTCATGGTTAATGAAACACAGTTGAAAGAGAAATAGTTCCCCTTCGACATTTTCATTCAATCACATTCAAACATTCCACACAGCACCTTCTCCAATAGGCAAAATTTGTAATTTTATTATTGTAAAAAAAGTAGTTCCTCTTACAACAAGTGGTTCACAAGTTTTTCCAGGGAAAAAGCCCCTATTCCCTCTAACTTTCCTATCTTTATACAAAAACAAAAAAACCTTTGGGTTGCCCCGCCCCCTGACCTTCCAGCTCCCCCGACTGTTTTAATCTCACAGTTTTCTCAGTTTGTGAGTGCTCATGATTTAGGCAACACGTTACATTTCGGATTTAATCTTATGAGTACTTCATATAACGGGACCAGCTTAGTAACTGTTGAACCTTTTCCAAACTCGGGCCTTTGTTGCTATCGATTTTGCGTTGTCTTTTATTCGTCCCTTTTAATATCCCGTTGATCTCGGAACATCTCCGCTTATCACTTTTCAGCCAACTTCCTTTTGCTTTGTCCTTCAACTATGTCTTCTTTGCCGCAGTAATCTAAAGAATCTTCTGAGTCCGTCTGCAGTCAAAACAAAAATTCATCATTAATTCAGGTTGCGTCTTTTCAACAAATGCAAACCATACTAACAATAAACTGATCATCAAAATGAGGCCCTGTACTGTGCTCTCATTACAGAAACCTTAAAATGATAGAAAATGAAACCTCCGCCACCCATGAAGTAGGGTAATAACACATACAGAACAGGCGGGAAAAAAAATCACTAAAGCATTGGCAGGATAGTTTAATTAACAGCCGGGATGGCGGGCTTCAAATGGACAACGAGTTCCGTGAGACATTAAGTCTATCGACATTGAAAAGACTAAACGCCTATTCGGGCTGGAAAACTCACTATCAGCGAGCGGAACAACATAAACGTCGGGAGGTTAGCGCATTACGCAGTCGCGATGGTGGAAGATGAAAAGACTACGGGTTCTACGGCAAATAAACCTACCAGTGAAAATCGTAACAAAACATCGGCAAGTGGAGCAGTTACATGGCAGACATTTAGTTCGCTTGGGAGCCGTAACGACGGAAAGCAATTAGACTAAAATCTTCGATCAAAGTTATAAAATTTTCGATATGGCGCAGAGACATCATGAAAATGTTAAAAGTTCAGAAAATCTTAGAGTTGTGCAACGGTTTAAGAAGGTTGTCTCATCTCTGAAACAACGGCTTCAGAAAGATAAAAAAAAACCCTGACTCGAACTTCAACCAACCTCTGACAGCACAAAGCAAGTTGAAATAATAACATCACAGCATTGGAACAGTCAAAGCTATCCGTCAGAAAAAAATCATCGTTCGGCTTCCGCAACGGCAGCCCCGTAGGAAAAAATGGCTCCGATGCATGGTTAAATGACTTCCAAACAACCAACTAAAACTTTAAGTTCCAACAGAATTTAGGCCGGGCAGCAACGAAAAAGATTGTTTCACCTCCAAAACAGCGGCGAAAACAAGAAATAGACTTCCGATATCAAAGAAAGAAATTGCAGATCAAAAGGGCAACATCTTAAATCCAATCTTCAAATTCCACAACTTAAACAGTTTCAGACATAAGCAATTTTCCAAAAAGCAAGAAAACAGTTGACCTCAAAACAATCCAAACATGTAGCAGAGGGGAAACAAAAACAGAGTTCATGGATCCAAACGATTCTAGGCAAGATAAAAATTAAGAGGAGGGTCCAAAATTTCAAAAATTTGGGAAAACAGTTGCAGCTGCAACATTTAGCGACTACTTGGTGAACCTAGATCTCTGGATAATTTATTCCTTAGGTATCAGATTGTTTAACAATAAAACGAACATATTGAATTCTTCTAGATGTCTGGATTTCCCAAATGGCAAATATATGTACTTTTAATCATTGATGATAATCCAATTTAGGAGAATGGAAACCAAGATTTCCAAGTCAAGGTGACTCTTTCGAGGCCAGGAAGATGAGTTTCATTTATTACCTCTGTCTTCAGGTAGCTACCAGCTTGGGCACCACAGGATTGTAACATATCGTAAACATAAATATTCATTTGTTCCTCATTCCCATGCCATTTTGCACTTTTGTGCTTCTGGAATTTTGTCCTTTGTATATGAGTCCTCCTGCATGCCTTTTCTTCTGAAATTTTATTCAGGTTGCTCTATCCATAGTGTCCTTTTGTGTGAGGGATGTATTTAACTTTCAGCTCATGGATGGAGAAGAAATTTTGGCAATTCTAGTACTTATATGGTTCAATACTTTGTTTTGATACATATTGCTTTCATAGGAGTTTTTTTTACTCTTATATGCCTTTTGGCATTTAATTCCTGGCATGGGATCATTTATATATAATATACTATTTACCCTGCTTCCTTTCCATGGGCCTTTTGTTGTCACCCACTAGGACATTTTTAAATGTGAGATGGATGGAGCCTCAAAATAGTATTCCAGACCTTTTGATCCTGGTTTATTTTACAAGGATTAAGTAGGACTTCAATGTGTTCATAGCCATTCAGGAAAACTGCTAAACTGGAAGAAATTCTTTCAGATAAAACAATAGTACACAGTCTTACACTAAAGGACTTTAATTACTCCACAATTCTGATACTCTCCATGCAACCAAAAGTTTGCCTCTTTCTTATTAAAATCAACCAAAATCTAACTAAAACCATCCGTAATAAAATAAATCAAAATAAGCAAACCAAGAAGATTATTTATGTACAAAACAAAATAATAAAACAAAAAAAACTCAGGAAAAATAAGGCTTGAGAACTAAACCATTAACTGGTAAGTTCTCTTCCCACCCCTATAAATCTTTCAATTTATAGGTTGAGGGGCTGAGTTTTGCCGCAATCTGGAAAGGGCCTACCCATAGCTGTTGGAATTTCGTGTATTTTCCTTTTTCATCATGGGGGTGATCCCATTTGAGAACCAAATCTCCCACCTCAAATTCTTTTGTTCCAGCTTTGTGTTTATCAAACCATCTCTTTACTACATCCTATTGTTGTTTAAAACGTTCTCTGGCCTTGGATCTAGACTCTCCTGCCTTCAACAGATTATGTATCCTCATTTGCAAGACTTCATTATTTTATCCTCTAGATTCTTGAGCTATTATGGAAGAGGGTAGCATGATATCGGGGGGTAGAATGGCCTCTTTTCCATAAACAAGGGTATACGGGGACACACCTAACGAAGTCTTGGGGGTGACCCTATCAGCCCAAAGGGCATTTGGTAATGCTGAGTGCCAACTCCTCTGATTTTCTATCACCATCTTTTTTAAAATCCTAATCAGATTCTTGTTTGTAGATTCAGCCAAACCATTTCCATGTGGATAGTAATTAGCCGAGTAATGCAACTTAATTCCTTTCTCATGAGAAAATGCAGTTAATCTAATCGAGGAAAAGTAAGTAGCATTATCGAAAACTAAAGAAATTGGAACTCCAAACCTGGTCATAATATGATCTTGCAAGAAGTCCATGACCGCATCTTCATTTACTTTACACAATGGAATGGCTTTGACCCAACGAGTGAAGTAGTCAGTTGCTGCCAAAATATATTTGTGTTGTAAGGAATAATTTGGCTTTATTTATCCAATGATGTCCATCCCCCATTGCTCAAAAGGTTATGTTATCATTACGGGCTTTAATGGTCCTGCTGCTTTAACTTGTCGTCCACCACACCTTTGGAAAATGTCGCACTTTCTAGCATGGGCATGTGCATCTTTGAACAGTGTGGGCCAATAGTATCTAGCTCTGAGAATTTTGTGTGTTGTTGTATCTGTGGAGAAATGTCCTCCAACAGGCCCATTATGTAAGTCTATCATTACTTTCTTAGCATCTTCTTTCTCTAAGCATCTAAGAAGAACTCCATCATAATTTTTTCTAAATAATATTCCTTCAACAATCTGATATGAGGCTGATTTAAGATGCAGTGCTCTTCTTTGCTTAGAATTCCAATGTTCCGGTAACAAACCCACCTGAAGGTAATGCACAAGGTCTCGATACCAGGAGTCCAGAGCTGTGAAAAGAGGACATACATCCATCAAATGTAACTCAGATTCGTCTTTCCAGTCATGTTCTTCATTGTCTTTACTTTCAGTCATTAGTTTACACAATCCTTGCCCTTTTACTATGGAGGCTGGCTTGAATTCGAGGTAATACTCCTGTAGATTTGTTACCCAGTTACCTCTTCTTTCCCCTAACTCCTTTTGTACGAAAAGAGACCTCACAGCTGGGTGTGGAACTATTACCTTTGTCTGGTTCTTAAGTATATATGGTCTGAATTGTTTCACTGCTTTGAACACTACGTAAGCTTGTTTATCCATAGCTGGGTAATTCAATTCGGCCCCTTGCAGACCAGTGCTCATAAATGATATGGGGAACTCATCACCCCCATCTTCCTTCTGGGTAAGCACAGCTGCTAGTGAATCATCAGATGCGAAAGTGTACAGAATAAAATCTTTCTCAAAATCTGGACTTTTAAGGGAGGGTGCGTGCGCGACAGCTGTATTTATTTTACTGAATGCATTCTTCTCTATATCAGTCCATTTGAATTGTACACTTTGCTTTACCATTTGCTGCAAAGTTTTGACAATTTGAGCGAAATCTGGCACAAACCTTCGCACGAAATTTATTGTCCCCATAAATGATTGCATGCCCTTTTTATTATGGGGTAAGTGAATTTGTTCGATGGCTTTGATCCTTTCTGGGTCTATGGATATCCCCTTCTTAGAAACCATGTGACCCAACAACTTACCTTCTGTAACGAAAAACACGCACTTCTTGGGGTTTAGAGAGATACCATATTTTCAGCAGCGTTCAAAAATCCACTTTAGATGAAATGCGTGTTCCTCTCTTTTCTTTGAGAATATTGTGATGTCATCGAGGTATACTACAGCACTGCGGCCAATTAGACTGCGGAAAGCTATGTCCATAGCCCTCTGGAAAGTAGCC
>LPNX010884202.1:77009-87256 GCA_001517045.1 Pseudotsuga menziesii | reverse complement strand
GAATGGCAGGGTTTACACCTCTGCAAGGCACAGGAAATTTTTCATTTGTTTGAATGTGGGCTAAGTCTATTTTTTTAAGCCCTCGACCGAGGTATGAACCTTGACCGAGGTATTTAAATACCTCGGTCGAGGTATTTAAATACCTCGACCGAGGGTTTGTAAAGCCCGCAATACCTCGGTCGAGGGCTTGATAAAACCTCGGTCAAGATATTAAGACCTCGGTCGAGGGCTTAACAAGCCCTCGACCGATGTGCATTTTTTTGTGTTTGCCGAAATACGCTTGCCAAAAATTGTTACCCAGGTCTGCAGATTCACCCCCCAGCATTTATGAGTCCAAAGGGCATCCTTCTGTAAGCAAAAGTTCCCCACCTGGTCCTAAATGTTGTTTTTAGTCTGTCTTCTTCGGCTACTAATACTTGATTGTAGCTTGAGAATCCATCTAATAAAGAGAATAGTTCAGAACCTGAAACCATTTGCAATATCTGCTCCATGGGTGGAAAAAGATAATTGTCTTTATCTTAAGCGCGATTTAAGTTTCTAAAATCCACACATAGCCTGATTTCTCTAGATTTCTTCCTTACCGGTACCAGATTTGAAACCCATTTTGAGTGTCTAACCTTGAAGATAATTCTAACTTCCAATAATTTCTTAACTTCCCTCTGGATTAAAGGTTCTAATTTTGGATGCATTTTCCTTAAAGGCTGCTGATAAGGTTTGACTCCAGATTTGATGGAGATAACATGCTGGATAATATTGGTGTCATATGTCTTCAAATCTTCATACGTCCAGGAAAAAACATCTTTATATCATTTGAAAAGACTGATAAACTTATTCCTTTCACCTGGAGAGCAACACTTTCCCAAATTCACATATTTAGGCACCATTTCAGTCCCCAAATTAATCAACTCGAACTATAGATACGAGCTATGAGTCTTCACATTTGTTGGTCTTCTAAATTTCTCGTTTAAATCAAACATCCGTTCTAAAGTCCCGACTCCTTTAGGAATAAAATTATCGAATTTTAGCTCGGCTTGATGTTCTTCATCATCAATAATCGCCCCTTTGAAAGTCTTGTCGTTTGTCAAGCATTCTATAATCTGCTGATCATCATTCAACACTCGTAGATTGGTAATCATATCTGGAACTGAAGGCCTAAAAAGCAATTCAACAGAGCACCGATTATTAGAGGGCACAAGCCTCGCAGCTGAGGTGGCGAGCAAGTCAGCTATTGCATTCTTAAGTCTAGGAATCGATACAATGTTAAATGCATTAAAAAATTTAAGTAAATCCCATACTTCATTTTGATAAGCTTTTAAATGAGGAGAAATGCAATGTATTTGATTTCGAATTTGTTTTACAATTATTTCAGAATCTCCAAACACTTTCATATTGTTTGCCTTTAATTCAATTGCTTTCCTTAATCCTTGAACTAATGCTTCATACTCAGTTGTGTTATTGGTACATTCAAACTCTAACCTACATGAAAGAAAATGTTTGTTTTTATTAGGGTCAATCAGGACACAGCCGGCTTCAGACCCCTCTAAAGTTTTAGAACCATCAAAGAAAAGCGTCCAAAAATCTCCAACCACTACTATGCGAGAATTAACATCTGCATCTACAGCTAAGTCTACTATTTTACAATCTATTTCATCAGCCTGTGAGAATCGAAGGAGATCAGGATGATTGTCTGATGTATCGCTGGCTTCTTCCACTTGATAATTTCCTGGTTCTAGCTCAATAAAGTAATTTCCCAAAACAGAATCCACTGGTTCATTTTTACCTTCGAACTGAGTAACATTGTGCTTCATGTGGGGCTCCCTAAAAACTTTAATTTGATTTGGGCTTCCTTTATATGGGCTTCCTTTATATGGTAGGCAAATATCCATTTAGCTTTGCCGACCAATCTCTGCTCAAAACGAGTCCATAAGCTTCCGGTATGTCAGCCACCACAATATCAATGAATGACACACCTTATCATTTGAAGATAAGTGAATGGTAACATCCTCCATTTCCCCAATTACCTTCACATTCGTTCTATCCAACTAAATGACCCTCTAGGTAGATGGTTTAGGTTGTCCATTTATCTTTTTGTAGACCGACAGCGGCATGACGTTGACTGATGCTCCCAAGTCTACTAGGCAGTTATGCACGTTGTGGTTGAAAATTTCAAAAGTAAGGAGAAAAGGTGGATTCTTGCTTTTAGGCTTACCTCCCATACTTGCTTCACCAATTTATTCTTCTTGGGGCTGATTGTCAGTGGGCAACCTCTCCTCTGATACTTCAAGTGCTTTCAATAGCTTTTCTTTCTGCTATGGCACATTGCACATTTCAAATAATTAGATGTTTGCCCTTACCTTTTTGATATCCTCCACAATGTCATAATCCATCTTATGTTCTGTGAGATTTGATCTAACATTATTTATTTTTTCTTCATTGGGCATAGTAGGCATGTTGACCTATCTAGGACTTTGACTGGTGATGGTAAATTCCAGAATTTTATTAGTTGTGGAGTTGTTTTGAAATTTCTTGACATTCTTTTGAAGTCTTTTGATCTTCAGGAGCATAAGACTGTTTTCCTTAGTCAACCCTTGGCTTCTCGTCGTTAGATTTGTTTCCAGGATGCCCTCGTGTCTCAGATCCTTTTCTTCCTCCACATCAAACAACGATACACAATCCCATAAAACCATGGCCTCATCCTCCTGTTTTTCTGTTGATTTATTGTTGTCTTTCCCTTGTTCATCGTTGTCTTCAGTTAATTTAGAATCCAACAGCTAATTCATGACCAACGTCATTGAATTTATCCATTGAGGACAATTCTTTTCAGAATGGGGTTGTTGGTGGAAAGTGCAAAAGTTATCCATTCCCACCTCCGTTAAGTTCATAGATGCAGGGCTGTGTGGAGAGGGTTGGGATTGATTGTTATCTTCTCTTTTCTTGTAATATGGCTTGTAGAACTTTTGGGCTTCCTTTTCTTTTTCCAAGTATATGATTCTGTTAGAGAGCTTCTGCATCATCTTTGCCATTCCTTCGAAATCTGGTGATTGTCTTTGGACTTAGTAAATAGCAACGCTTTCCTCCCAACATTTTTTTCTCCTGACCGTTTAGGATAATATTTGGTGCTTTCTTTTTCGGCCTCTACTCTCTCTACTTCTTCATAAGTCTCTGCTAGCGTAGGCTTGTCCTTCTTTTTGGAAAACATGGCCAACTCGGGTCCTAGAGCTGAGGTATAATATTCAATCAGGACTTTATCCCAGGGTTTGTCAGCTTCAGAAAAATTCTTAAGATAGGCTGCAAATCTTTGGGTAAAACTATGCACCTTCTCTTTTCTTTCTTTCTTTAAGGTGCACAGTCCTTTCATGAGAGCGGCATGATTTTTTTGGGTTGCATACTTACTCCTAAAAATCCTTTCAAAGGTATCCCAATCTAGGATAGAGTTTGTAGGCAAACCAAAGTACCATGATGTTGCTGCTCCTTTAAGGGTGTGTGGAAAAAGTCTACAAACTACATCCTCATATTCCCCAGCCTTTAATCCTTCTATTTCCAATTAGAAACTTTGAAAATGGTCATCTACTAGCATCTTCTCATTTGGATCAAACTTGGGCAGCATCTTTTCAAAAGCTTGAGGTAAGTCGTGCAATGGAGGTGTTAAGTTCAAGGGTGATCTGGCTTTCCAGGCAGGTGGTGGATTTGGTGGGTTGGGTGGCTGATTTGCATTTACGCCTGCCATGAGTCTGGGTGGAGAGTGAGGTGGTGAATGAATAGGAGTATGAACATGAGAACCGTAAGGGGTATTTGGGCCTACTTGATTCAAAGGCTGTACAACTTCCTGTAAGGCTGTTTCTACAAGTTCTTCCAAATCTCCAACCAACACTAAGTCCTCCAATATGGGACAGTATTTTTTCTTGTATTCTCTTCGGGGTAACTCAGGGATAATGGGTAATCCTCCAATACTCTTTACATAAGCCCGTGTGTGGCTTCTCAGATCATTTACCACTTGGTTTTCCACAGCAAACAAATTTTCTCTATTCTCTTCAGTATTTGGATCAGGAAATAAACCACTTTCAAAAATAACATTGGTGGAGTTGTTTCGAGGAAATGGATTTCCACGGCTAGCCATGCACTGGAGGCCCTCCTTCTAGCGCCAGAAACTGTTGAGGCCTGGAAATTCGCAGGCAACAACAGCAAGGGATTCTCCCCATTCAACATTCCCAACTATCCCATGACTGTTTGGTGTAGGGAATCCATCCAGTTTGTGGTCCAGCTACCGTAGGTCAAGTAACAAAAATAAAAAGGTTTTACCGGTTGCGGCCCGGTCCACCGTATATATTTTTGTATTTTTGACTTTAAGTATGATATGCAAGTGCCTATCTAAAATGCAAATTGATTAAGAATACAAGGAGTGGTTACAATGTGATGCGCAGGTTCTTACCTCTCATCTTAGACTCTTTTTTGCATCTGAATCACACACAATCTAGCAAAACAATAAACAACTAAGCTGGCCCTAGGGAGTAAGATATTAATTTTTGAGTAATGTAATATTGTTCACATGTTAAGGAAAATCATAGATAGTTGTTCTTAGAATCAAAACACATAAACATGAACAAATATATGCACGACAAGATAGCTCATCAACTGTTAAAACCTCCATTACTCATAGTGGAAATTATCGCACAATAAACCAGAGACCATTCAAATAAGAACATAGGTTCAGAAAGTTAGAACTCTCTCACGGTTAATGAAACACAGTTGAAAGAGAAATAGTTCCCCTTCGACATTTTCATTCAATCACATTCGAACATTCCACACAGCACCTTCTCCAACAGGCAAAATTTGTAATTTTATTATCGTAAAATGAAGTAGTTCCTCTTACAACAAGTGGTTCACAAGTTTTTCCAGGGAAAAAGCCCCTATTCCCTCTAACTTTCCTATCTTTATACAAAAACAACAAAACCTTTGGGTTGCCCCGCCCCTTGACCTTCTGGCTCCCTCGACCATTTTATTCTCACAGTTTTGTCAGTTTGTGAGTGCTCATGTTTTAGGAAATACGTTACTTTTTGGATTTAATCTTATGAGTACTTCATATAACAGGACCAGCTTAGTAACTACTGAACCTTTTCCAAACTTGGGCCTCTATTGCTATCGATTCCGCTTTGTCTTTTATTCATCCCTTTTAAGATCCCGTTGATCTCGGAACATCTCTGCTTATCACTTTTTAGCCAGCTTCCTTCTGCTTTGTCCTTCAACTATGTCTTCTTTGCCGCAGTAATCTGAAGAATCTTCTAAGTCCATCTGCAGTCAAAACAAAAATTCATCATTAATTCGGATTGCATCTTTTCAACAAATGCAAACCATACTAACAATAAATTGATCATCAAAATGAGGCCCTGTACTGCGCTCTCGTTATGGAAACCTTAAAATGATAGAAAATGAAACCTCCACCGCCCATGAAGCAGGGTAATAACACATATAGAACAGGCGGGAAAAACCTTCACCGGCAGGAAAAAAAAATCACTAAAGCATTGGTAGGATAGTTTAATTAACAGCCGTGACGGCGGGCTTCAGATGGACAGCGGGTTCCGCGGGACATTAAGTCTATTAGTGTCGAAAAGACTAAACGCCAAAGCATTGGGCAGGAAAACTTACTGTCGGCGAGCAAAACGACATAAACGTCGGGAGATTAGCGCATTACGCAGTCGCGATGGTGGAAGATGAAAACACTACGGGCTCCGCGACAAATAAACCTACCAGTGAAATCATAACAAAACATCAGCAAGTGGAGCAATTACATGGCAGAAATTTAGTTCACTCGGGAGCCGTAATGGAAGAAAGCAATCAAACTAAAACCTTCGATCAAAGTTATAAACTTTTCGATATGGCGCAGAGACATCATGAAAACTTTAAAAGTTCAGAAAATCTTAGAGTTGTGCAGCGGTTTAAGAAGCTTGTCTCATCTCTGAAACAGCGGCTTCATAAAGATAAAAAAAAAAAACCTGACTCGAACTTCAACCAACCTCCGACAGCGCAAAGCAAGTTGAAATAATAACATCACAGCATCGAAACAGTCAAAGCAATCCATCAGAAAAAATCATCGTCCAGCTTCTGCAACGGTGGTCCCGTAGGAAAAAATGGCTCCGATGCATGGTTAAATGACTTCCAAACAACCAACTAAAACTTTAAGTTCCAACAGACTTTCAGCCGGGAAGCAACAAAAAAGATTGTTTCACCTCCGAAACAACGACGAAAACAAGAAATAGACTTCCGATATCAAAGAAAGAAATGCAAATCAAAAGGGAAACATTTTAAATCCAATCTTCAAATTCCACAACTTAAACAGTTTTAGACATAAGCAATTTTCTGAAAAGCACGAAAATAGTTGACCACAAAACAATCCAAACATGTAGCAGAGGGGAAACAAAAACTGAGTTCATGGATCCAAACGATTCTAGGCAAGATAAAAATTAAGAGGAGGGTCCAAAATTTCAAAAATTTGGGAAAATAGTTGCAGCTACAACAGAGCTAGAGGAATCATCAAAGGGTTTGGAATTGCATTCCTTCTTTTGCCCAGAATGCACCTCTCCCTTTCCTTTCTACTTGGATTTTGGATTGAATATGTTGCGGTTTTCATGCACAACAAGTGCATTTGCATTGGAACCCTTTATTGTATCCATTTTGATGAACTTATCTTGCTCATGTGTTAGGGATTCAATAAATTGATCCAATATCATCATTTTCCACGTTGCTCCTAAAGTGAATCTCAATGTATGGAAGTTTTAAATGAACATAGAATACTCCATGACAATTTTTTCCAAAATAGAAAAGATGGAAATTGATTGTGTTGAGTTGATTTTTCAACAGTGCATCCCTTTAGATGAAAACGAAGGGACTTGAACTTCGTAAAGAACTCTTGGATGTTTTCAAACCTTCTCAAACCCAAGGAATTCAACTCTACCTTAAGCATGTGGCCTCTCATTGTTAGGATTAGTAATCCTCCCTTGACCATATTGTCTATTAGATTAGATTTTCCTAACTTAGGAAGCTTAATTCATTATTTGGGTCCACTAGTACCATTGGGTCCACTTGTCCTAATGGGGCCACCTAGATCAGTTACTAGAGTGTGGGGAGCACTGCTAGAGGTTAATTTCCACTTACTGCATGTGCATGCATCCGTTTGGGTGCATCCTAGACCAATCCCTACAGTTTAGGAACAACTGGGAGTTCTGGAACCAACCTCCATTAGTTAGGTGGAGTTGGAACTAGTTAGTCTTAGTTAGCCCCCAGTTACCTTTAGTTAGTTCACAATCAGTTAGCTAGCGCTAGCAATGCATGGTTAATGCATGGCTACATGGGGAGGAGCACTTTTCCTACCTACCACACTCAGTTTCACTGAGTTAACTAGATGTAAATGATTGATTGAGTTGTTGGACATCAGGGAGTTGATCTTTGGACTCAAACTTTGTCAGTTACTTCACAATCAGTTAGCTAGTGCTAGTAATGCATGGATGCATGGGGAGGAGTGGTTTTCCTACCTACCACACTCAGTTGAACTGAGTTAACTAGCTTACACTGATTGATTGAGTTATTGGACATCAAAGAGTTGATCTATTGGACTCCAATATTGATTGAGAGACCATGAGTTAATGATTCAGTTAGATACAGTCCGATCAATTTGGTAGATTCAAATTGCTACCTAATGCATTTGAATTCTTCCTATTTGTAACCTATTTGTACATTGGATTTATTATTGTGAATGATACTGTAAATTCCTGAGAAATACTTGTATGTTTCCTGTGTGGTTTGTTTTGTTCAGTTTGTATCTTCATTCTCCATTTACTGCAAACATTATTAGAACTATCTGCTCGAAGATGTAAATGGAATTCAAATTCTAATATGGTATCAAAGCGTTCTCAGGCAGGTTTCATTTTTGTTTCTCCCCGATGAGGAAAAGCATGATTCTAACCATTCATATGTTTTAGTGTTTTTGTAGTGAAATTGACAGGTGCTACGTAGCTTGTGTGAAGCTTTGCAAGTCTTCCAGCCGGAGCAATTATGAGTTCACATACTCCTCAACTATGGATCCTCATAACTTCCAACTATCTTGATTGGAAGGTTGATATGTAGCTGACCTTGCGCAAGAATGGCTACCACGGGATCATACATGGATGGAACGTTGAACCTCATCATCCGGTTGAGCGGAACAAGTTTCTGAACTGTTGTGATGAATCATTCGGGTACTTATGTACTTATATATCCAGAGATCTTCTCTTCCACCTAGAAGGCTTGAGGACTACCATAGAATATTGGGAGAAGCTTGATAGCTTGTTTAACAAACAAGATGAGCTTCGGGGATACATTCTGGAGAATGATTTGGTATCATTACATCCCAGTAGTTTCAAGACTATTGAGAAATTACTTATTAAATTCAAGTCTCTAGTACTTCAATGCAGACAGTGCGGAATAGAGCGGAAGGATGAGCATAATGTCCTTTCCATACTCAGCAAACTAGGCTCTGAGTATTATGTATTTGTTTCCATATTTCATTCCAAGTGGGAAATCTTTCCTGATTGGAAAACTCCTTCATTAGATTATTTTTCTGAGTCTTTAATCAAGGAGTAAGACAAGTTGATTCGAATGGGAGTCATCAAGACCTCCGAATATCAAGCTTTCCTAGTTACCGACTCTTCCAAAGTGCAAGAAAAGGGGAAATCAAAGAAGAAGGAGCCAAAAGCAGCTGATTCAAATCAGCAAACTTCTGAAAGGGCCTCCGGCTCTAAGAAGAAAAATAAAAAGTGTCCTATTGTATGAGGGGTTTTCATCTAGAAGACTCATGCATGAAGAAGACCCTTGACCAGATGAAAGCTCTATGTGTTCAAAACAATATTTCCCTTCCACGAAGAGAAGTGATGTCAAATGATGAAGATAAAACTGAAGAAGATGAGATATGCTTGCATGTGAGCCTCTCTCCATCGAAGGCTTATGTGATAGATTCTGGAGCATCCAACGACATAGTTGCTTTCATGGAATCCTTCCTAACTTTCCCTCTATTAGGAGGACCTAGCAGTCAAATGGGAGATGACTCTAAAATTACAGATGTTGAGAGAGGTTCATATAAAATCCAGCATGATGATTTCATGCCCTCTCCTACAGAAAAGCAAATTGTTGAAGATGAAGAAGAAGTAGATTTTTCCCTAAAGTCAATTCGAATGGAAGAAAGTCTCCATGAAGAGACTCCTTGTCTTGCTGCTTCAAAAGTGTATGAGATATCTGATATATCATCTCCTCACATGGCTGATTTAGAAGAAGACAGTCGAATCTCTGTTGGTGAAGAAAAACACTCCTTCCATTCTTTGCAAAAATTCTCCAGTAATTCTTTAAATTTTGTGCATACTTTACCAGTGACTATTTGAGAAACGGTAGAGGAATTTGATTTCTCTGTCTATAATAATGTTTCTAGTGTGTAGATAAGTAATACCACTGATATTCTGGAAATAATATCAGATTATAAGAGTGATCCATTCACCCTCATTAATCTAGAGCTTCCAGTAAATTTCTACAGGTTTGCATGCATCGAAAATCAGAATTTTGAAGAAGGAGAAAATTGTGCATCTACCGTCTCGGTGGAGGAAAGTTTTGGATATTATATGGATCTATTTGGATCTGATTTATTTTTTGATCTGATAATATGTGATTCAGGTTTTAATATTCAAGAGCTTTCAGTATTTCTTGTAACTGGTTTCATCAATTTTAGTGTGACAAATCAAGCACCGCAAGTCTCCTTAAATTTTTCTGTTGAGGATTCGATGTTAGTTATCTCTTATGAGGTTGCTGATATTAGATTTTGTGAATTAGTGGTTATTGCTGAATCTATATCAGATTATGGAGCTCAAGCATTCTCTCTCCACAATCCCAGGGCTTCTCCACCTATCGATGTGAGTGACATGCTCATCTCTTCACAGAACTAGTAAAGTTGGAGACAGTCTGCTTCCGTTTGGACACTTGTTCCTAACACTTGCGGTTGATTTAACCACTCATGGTTTTCTGTTCAAGGATTACATATATCAGTTTCTTGGGTGTTCCTTACATTGGTCGAATTCCCAAGAACCTTTTCTCTCTCTTCAGATGATTTCAGCTGCTCTACATGGGTCCAGTTTTCACCGTGCAGCTGTTTAGATTTTTGATTCAATTGAGTGAATTGTTCTTCTTCCAAAGATGAAGACTCCTCTAGACATAAGCATGTTGTTTGGATGTAG
>LPNX010884202.1:38752-76977 GCA_001517045.1 Pseudotsuga menziesii | reverse complement strand
TTGGGGGGGGGGGGGGGGTTCCCATGAGGTTTTCCCTTGTTTCCTTGATTGTATTAAGTACAATTTTTTATTCATGTCTCTTAAATTGTATTTGGGTGACCTATGGTCTTGTTACCAAGGCCCACAGTTGTCCAAGTTAGGATTCAAGGGGGGTGTTAGCATTATTAATCCTCCCTTGACCATACTGTCTATTAGATTATATTTTCCTAACTTAGGAACCTTAATTAATTCTTTGGGTCCACTAGTAACATTGGGACCACTTGGCCTAATGGGGCCACCTAGATCAATTACTAGAGTGTGGGGCACACTGCTAGAGGTTAACTTCCACTTACTGCATGTGCATGCATCAGTTTGGGCACCTCCTAGACCAATCCTTACATTTTAGGAGCAACTGGGAGTCATGGCACCAACCTCCATCAGTTAGGTGGTGTTGGAACAAGTTAGTCTTAGTTAGCCCTCAGTTACCTTTAGTTAGTTCACAATCAGTTAGCTAGCGCTAGTAATGCATGGCTAATGCATGGCTGTATGGGGAGGAGCACTTTTCCTACCTACCACACTCAGTTGCACTATGTTAACTAGATGTAATTGATTGATTGAGTTGTCGGACATCATGGAGTTGATATTTGGACTCGGACTTTGTCAGTTACTTCACAACCAGTTAGCTAGCGCTAGTAATGCATGGATAATGCATGGATGCATGTGGAGGAGCACTTTTCCTACCTACCACACTCAATTGCACTGAGTTAACTAGCTTACAATGATTGATTGAGTTATTGGACATCAGGGAGTTGATTTGTTGGAATCCAATATTGATTGAGATTCCATGAGTTAGAGATTCAGCTAGATACATTCAGATTCACTTGGTAGATTCGAATTGCTACCTAATGCATTCGAATTCTTCCTATTTGTACATTGGATTTATTATTGTGAATGATATTGTAAATTCCTGAGCAATACTTGTATGTTTCCTATGTGGTTTGTTTTGTTCAGCTTGTATCTTCATTCTCCATTTGCTGCAAACATTATTAGAGCTATCTTCTTGAAGAACTAAATGGCATTCAAATTCTAATACTCATTTCATCCTGCTTTGAAAGAGAGATTCCAACTTTGTCCAAATAACATTTGGAGTGGTACAAGATTCAATGCAAAACGAAAGATTTGGGGTCATTAATATGAAAAGAAGACCGTAAGCCTCATCCATGCAGTTAACATACTTGTTTTTCTCAATAATTAATGTTGACTCAACTTTTGTAGCCGTTGTTTTTTTTTTAACAAAAACGGTTGTGGTATTTTTAGTATTATAATATGGCTAAACAGCTGTCAGTGGCCTTACATCAAAAATTCCAGGACCAACTACTACAATTACCCAGTATTATAGCTAGACATTCCCAAAGCACACTTTCTGGATTAAACTAAGCAAAAGCAGAGGTTTCAAAATGCTGAAGACAGAGTATAAATTGAACAACAAGTTGGATCAGTCCTCCAATTTCCAGATCGCAGACTTCTTTTAGGCTTTCCACCAAATTCCAAAACGCAGACTTCTTTCAGGCTTAAACCTTGTACACTGGGTTCTCTGAGAATTTTACTAGCACATCCTTCTCTGCCAAACGTGTATCTATAGGCACAATGCTTACTGGGGCGTCATAAAAAAGATTCAGGCTGCCTTCTCCTTCTGCTACGATGGTGATAGTTTCCAAATTCTTCATCAAGAGAGAGATGGATTCATTCCTCCATGGTGGACTGTGATTGGAGCAAATTGCAGCTTCAATACTGATTGTTAGAGCCATGAGACAGCCTGAGAGAATTGACCTCTTGATCGCTGGAATTTCAGACAGAATTTTGGCTTTAAAATGTGAACTTCCATTCTTCAATACCAGAGATCATAAACCATCCTTCCTTTTTATAAAAACTGGATCAATGGTGAACCTATCTATCTCATCATCCATCATGCTAAGGGATTGGGTCATGGAGATCAGTATCGTTGATGAGGAGAGTTCCCTTATTCAGGGAGGTACCAATATTAGCTTCATGGTCCGCCCCTTGATTGAAGGTTCTGAGGACGTGATAGAACTTGATTTCATCAAAGTCTTGAAGGAGATTTAATACCTTCCAGAAGTAATGGGCCTGAACCATATTTTTAGGGGCCTTTTTCAGGTTTAACGCTTGAATTATGATGCTGGAGTCCCCAATGACAATCAAGTTCTTGATAAGGAGCCTTCTAGCTTGGGACAGACCCTGCCAGAGGGCTAAAATTTCAGCAATGTTGTTGGTATTTTGGCCCAGTTCCCAGGAGAATTTGAGAACATTTTTTCCTGAGCTGTCAAATAAGACCCCACCACTTCCCGAATTTCTGGGATTCCCTTTCGAGGCCTCATCCACATGCATCACATGCTTCTCCAGTGAGGATCTCCACTTAATGAACTCTAGCTCTTCCAGCCTTATTTCCCAGGGGGAATGCTGCTTGGTAGTTTTCTTGATTCTGGTAAGAAGGGAAGAGTCAAAATTGTGAAACCAGCTGTAATCATCTTTGTCAGCAGTTACCTCATTGGTGATGTTGGATTTTGAGGCAACCAGCTCTCCCAGGAGCGCTTTCACCTTGATAGCAACTTGGTGCGGAGTCCTCGCCGTGTCCCTAAATATCCTGTTGTTTCTTTCCAGCCACAGCTTCCAGCAAAGTATTTTAGGAACCCACATCCAGAACTGTTTTAAGAGCTTCAACTTGGTGAAGGAGAAAGGGGCTGTCTCAAGCCAATAAGTAAACATCGAAGAAAGAGCAGGGGGAGGGGACAAGTTCAGATGCCCAAGAATGATTGTCCAGAGATCTGAAGCAAAGGTGCACTTAAGGAAAAGATGGTCTGAGGATTCCTCATGGCAGGCACATAACGGGCATCTTGAGGGCCCTTCCCATCCTCTTTTTTTTATATTATCCCAGGTAAGGATGCTATTATGCAAAAGAGATCAGCCGAAAATATCTATTTTGGGGAGAGAGGGGTGATTCCAAAGGTTTTTCCAGACAGTGGGATCAGGGGCTGCCCAAGGGATAGCCAGCAAAGAAGAGTAACCAGCAGCTGTTGTATAGTGACCAATCGAAGAGCCCCAGCCTAGTTTGTCCTTCTTATTGGCTGAAAGCGGGGTGAAACCTTGAAGTGCTTCCAAAAGGGACCGCGCTTCATTTTCCAAATTTTGAGGGAACGCCCCCAGGTCCCATTTCTTCCATGTATCGTCAGTATTCCAAGCTGAGATGTCCCATATGGTGGTTTTACTAACGGAATGAAGCCAATTTTTAATGTTGTCCATCCCTCCCGGTGCTGAAGAGGGGGCTGTCCTAAGAGAGAGTCTTCCCAGAATTTGATTTTTTTTCCATTCCCCGGAATCCAGGTGAGATTGGAGGATATCAGATTAGTGGCTTTCATGCAAATAGAGAAAATGGGGGATCCTTTCTTGGTACGGGGGGGCCGTTCCAGACATCTTTCCTTATGACCGAAGAAGTATTTGGTCCGAAGAGCTTTGGAGCTCCAGGTGGTTTTTCCTCTTATCATTTTCCAAAGAATCTTTCCTCCCAAGGCCACATTTTGCGTGGCCACATCTCTGATTTGAAGCCCTCCTTCCATCTTAGGGGCTTTGACCTTATCCCAGCTGATAAGGTGCATTTTCCTACCTTCGCTTCTTCCACCTTCCCAGAGAAATTTTCTCAAGAGTTTATCAATGTCTTTCACAACTCCTTTCGGGGCTAGGAGGATGGATGCTTGGTAGATAGGCATGGCAGTAAGAATAGAGTTTATGAGGATAAGCTTCCCCGCTTTGTTTAGCCAGTTGGTTCCCCAGGCCATGATCCTGGCCTTAAGCTTGTCCAACATCGGCGTCCAAAGACTGTTCCTTGAGGCTGTTTTAACAAGCGGAATTCCGAGATATTTGATGGAGTCCCACATGGTGGTTCCATCCATTTCCAAAACCCTGGATATGTCAATCATTTCATTAGGGGGACAATTCCAGCCGTATATTTTACTTTTCCTCAGGTTGATTTCACTGCCAGAAATTTCTTTATAAGCATCCATCTCTCTCTTGAATGATCTAGCTGTGGAGAGAAAGGCATGGCCCAAGAGGAGGGTGTCATCGGTGAATTGATCATGATTGATTATCTTAGCTCTCGGAGAGATCATAAGGCCTGTCAGCGATCTCTGCTGAAGGCTTTGGTCTAGCTGGAAACTGAGGACCGAACTTTGAAGGGCGTAGAGCAAAGGCGATAAAGGGAAGCCCTATCTAATCCCCCTAGTTTCTTGGAAAAAATCTACAGGCCTTCCATTAACCAGAGGGGTGATCCAGGGCCCTGAAATACAAGCTTTGATCAACCTAATCAACTAGGAATGGAACCCTATCTTGTGCATAACAGCAAAAAGAAAATTTAGCCAGACTCTATCAAAAGCGTTAGCAAGATCCAGTTTGACTATCATACCTTTCTCCTTTCTTTGGTAGCTCAAATGGATTGCTTCTTGCACTAGGATAATGTTGTCTTGAATATGTCTGCCCTGAATGAAGCCTCCCTGGTTCTCTGGAATGATCTTGGGAAGAATTTTTTTGATTCTGTTTGCTATGACTTTAGTGATGATTTTGTAACCAGTATTGCAGAGCGAGATGGGCCGGTATCTGGCGAAGTTTTGAGCCCCTTTCTCTTTGGGAATTAGAGCTAGAAAGGAGGAGTTGGTGCTCCCTCCTATTTTATTGCAATTCTGAGATTTTCTCACCATTTTGACCAGGCCTTTCTGAATAATGTCCCAGCAAGCTATGAAGAATCTGGCTGTGAATCCGTTAGGTCCGGGAGCTTTGTCAGGATTCATCCCATGAATAGCTTTGTTGATCTCTTCAGAAGTTATAGGGGTCGTCATCATTATGTTGTCTTCTTCATTAACCAGCGTGGGGACAGCTGAGAGCGAGTAGTGATCATGCCTTGGAGGAATAGCATTCTCTTCAGTGTACAGATTTTTAAAGAATGAGTGCGCTGCCTGCTTTATTTCATCCATTTTATTGAAGGTTTGCCCCTGGAACTGGATCTCTCTGATATTATTATGATTCTTTCTGCACTCAGCTTGTTTGTGGAAGAAGGATGTGTTCTTATCGCCTGCTTGAAGCCAGGTACTACGAGATTTAATTCTCGAGTATTCTTCCTCTCTTCTCAGGGATTTGTGAAGCTCCTTTTGCAAGTCAACTTCTGCGTTCAGCAAATCTAACGTGACCGGAACAGCCTCCATTTGAAGCTGATGTTTTTCCAATGCCCTTTGTGCTTTTTTTCTTTCTAGGATGGGGGAAGGCAGATTCTTTGCCCAATTTTTGAGATCGCCTTTGATCCTTCTCAGCTTTTCTTCCCAAATGAAGAAAGGAGAGCCCGAAACATTCTTTTGCCAGGACGCTGAGACCAAGTGGTGGAATCCCTCTATTGAGACCCAAAGGGGGATAAATCGGAAAGGAATCGGTCCCATCTTTTCACCCGTGGACAAAGAGAGTGAGATAGGCTTATGATCAGAAGTGCATGCTTGGAGAATTTCAGAGGAAGCGAAGAGGCCCAGTGTGAGGAAAGAGGAATGAACTAGAAACCGGTCCAGCCGCGCTGAGATGTGCCTCGGTCCCACTCTTTTATTGGACCAGGTGAATTTGCCGGAGGTGGGCTTGATATCGTCTAGATCCCAGTCCAACATAATGTCTTCAACCCATCCCCTTGCCGGATCTCGAACAAGAGAGCCTCCTTTCTTTTCCCAAAGGGCAAGAGTGACATTCATATCACCGGCAAGGACAAGATTTTCATGATTGTTAGCTGCTAGGAAAGAATTCAGCGTTTCCCAGCACTCTTTTTTTTCCCCAGGAAGGGCCGGGGCATAGATATTAATAAGGCTTACCTTATATCCCGAATATTTGTGCATCAATTTCGTGAACAACCAGTGAGTGGTGTTGTAATCATCAAGGATAGCGAGCGTTGAGGAATTCTAGAAGGTGGCTATCCCTCCTGAAGCTCCCCTAGCGCTTACGGCTCTGCCTTCTCCTTTCTTCCAGAAATTTTTGCTAGCCTGGATGGTCTCAGGCTCCTCCATTTTTGTCTCCTGGATCAGAAGTACATCTGGGGAAGACAGTCTTACTAGATCTTTGAATGCTTCTTCTTTGGATTTGCTTCCCAGTCCTCTGCAGTTCCAGGAGACGTATTGCATTAGGAACCGAAGGGGGGGGGGGTGGCTCCTTTCGAAGCCTTACCTTTTTTTGTGGATCTGGTTTCAATCATGTCCAGAATGGTTTGCTGAAGCCCTGCTGTTACGTCCCTATAATATTTCTCCTCTCTTTTTTTCCTCTCTGGCTTCCTTCCTCTTGGGACCTTCTCAGGGGTTCCAACTGAGCTGCTGGTCTCTGTAGCCCCCCCATCTGAATCCGCTCCAGTTTCGGTGCCCAGAGAAATGTGTTCCTCATCTGATTTCGAAGGGTCTTCTGCTTGATGCGCTCCATTGACAGGTTTTGGACTTCCTGAGGGGATCGGGGATTGAGAGGCTATATCGATGGGGTCTTTGCCAGGTTCCTTCGGTTGACCTGCAGCTTCTTTCATTGGGTCCTTTGGGGGACTGGGGTTTGAGGCTGATGGGTGGTTCACCTGCACATTCTTTTTTGGGCCTGCTTTGGTTTTCTTAACCTTTTGCCATCCTTCAGCATCTTCCTTTTCAGCTTTTTGGTTCTTTGGGCAGTTTCTTTGAAAATGCCCATGTTCTTGACAGGTTCTGCATTTGAAGGGTAAGTGTTCATAGTCAACTTTCTGGAAATGGGACCAGGATCCGAGAGATATCTTCACAGCCTCCGGTAGGCCTGCCTCCAGGTCAACTTCCACACATATTCTAGCACAGTTGTAAATGGACTTATTGTCTGCTTTATCCACGAATTTGCCTATTCCATTCCCTATCTTCTGAAGAGCTTCAAAGTTCCAGCAATGAACCGGCAGATTGGGCAGCCTGACCCATACAGGCACCTCCTTAGGTAATTCCATCGTGGGATCGAAATCCGGGGTCCAACGGTTCAGATACAGCCCCTGGGTACCCATAAAATATGGCCCATTTCTGAATATGAGATCTTTGTCTTCCTTGTTTATAAACTCAAATAGGAAGAAGCCACTTCTTAATGGGTAACAGGTGACTCCTTTTTTGAGGTGGGGCTTCCAGTTTCTTTGGATCCAGTCATCTGTTGTTTTTGCTGAGGGCCATAATCCCATGAACTGGCCAACCAGTCCTCTCTCGGAGAGAGCAAGAGCTATTTTTACTGACTGTGTCTCTGACAAAGCTATTTCTAGTATTTCTTCAAGCTTTTTAATGAATTTAGGGACTGAAAGGGAGGCTTTGCGCTTTCCTCCACTGGCTATCAGCCTCCTGAACGCATCCTCATCAGAAATCGGAGGGGGAGGGTCCATATCCCCGTCCCTAGGGACGGCCATGGCCGAGCAGCTGCGCTTGAACTCCAAACCCTAGCGAGCTCCTCACGCGATTACTCACACTGGACAACTTCTGTAGCCATTGTTATTCAATACAAACCTTTGCATTTGAGCTATTTCAAAATTTTTAGCTTCCACTCGAAATAATTATGTGGTGTGATAAGAATTATCAATGAAAAATCCATTCTTTCTAAATGCATCTTCCTCTTGAACCTACAACTTGCCACAAAAACAAGCCGAGAGAAAAAATAAATTGTATTATTTCAAAATTGGTAAAATTACTCTTACATATTGTGAATGGCTAAGTGAATTCACCATAAGAGTGGTGTAGAGAAATATTAGACACTCAGCAACCATAAAAGCCTTAATAAAATCCATGCTTTATGGACGTCTATCTCCAACAAAAAGAGTTGTTGTAAATTTCTTTTATGTAAAAGTTAAATAAATTAAATTTCTTCATATTAAAAATTTGATATTTAAATTTAAGTAAATAAAAAAAAATTATATAAAATTTAAATTGATTAAATTTTTTTATATTAGAAATTTGATATTTAAATTTAAATAATTTTGATTTATATTTAAGATTGATAACTTCTCTTAAATATGTCCCAATTTTGTTGACCTATTAAGTCACTCCAAACCAAACTATATAAATAAACCCCAAACTATATAACAAACATAGTGGGTGGGTCTTATCTCATGATTTTCACAAGCTTCTTGCCACAAGCTCATGGTCTGCCTGGGGTCTTTTCCTGTCTGACGATTTTCACAGCTTCATGATAAGATTGTAGAATATTTGAAATTGATCTCTATTTAATTTATTGTATGCAAAGCAATATTTGAAAAAGAGCAATTCAACTTATAGAATATGCTTTTGAAACAGTGCAATTCAGGTTCTTGAATATGTTTTGCTAAAAAAAATATGTTTTGCTAAAAAATTGCTCTTGAATATGTTTTGCTAAAAAGAATATTCTTTTTAATTTATTGTATGCAAAGCAATATTTGAAAAAGAGCAATTCAACTTATAGAATATGCTTTTGAAACAGTGCATTTCAGCTTCTTGAATATGTTTTGCTAAAAAGAATATGTTTTGCTAAAAAATTGTTCTTGAATATGTTTTGCTAAAAAGATAGCAAAACATATTCAAGAGCAATTTTTTAGCAAAACATATTCTTTTTAGCAAAACATATTCAAGAAGCTGAATTGCACTGTTTCAAAAGCATATTCTATAAGCTGAATTGCACTGTTTCAAAAGCATATTCTATAAGCTGAATTGCTCTTTTTCAAATATTGCTTTCCATACAAGAGGCAAATATTTGCTTTCCATACAAGAGGCAAATATTGCTTTCCATACGCAAATCAGCGCATATTCTATAAACTGAATTGCTCGTTTTCAAAAGCATAAAAGGCAAAATTGCTCGTTTTCAATTGATTTCGGAGTAAGCTATCGACTCGATCATTTTTTCACGCGGAACTTTTTTTTTCCACTTGTTATATTATATATTATATCCTTGCAATTTCCTTCCAATTATAAATACACACGACACGGGACATAAGCCGTTCAGAGATTGTTCACATTCGAGAGCAAACTTTAACATTGAAGTTCGAACTCTCATCCAACAATGGTGGATACTCTATCGTACTCGAATGGGAACGAGAGAACGATACCCGACCTCGAGAAGGCCGAGACCAGCGAAGGGAACGCAAAATTGGTCGATTCGAGCCCGAGGCCTCAGAGGGACGAGAAGCCTGTGCAGGTTTGGATTCCAATTCCTGTTTTTTCGTAATCATTAATTATTAGTTAGTATTAAGAATATAGTCCATAAAGAGCTGAGTGTAGATTTGGATGTTATATTACAGGTCCTGATTGCAATAGCAAGAACCGCACTACCCATGGTTTTTACTTGGCTGAGAGGCATGATATCGGTGGTGTTCCTTGCCTACCTTGGAGAAGTGGAGCTGTCTGGAGGGTCCCTGGCTATTGGGTTTGCAAATATAGCCGGATACTCAATCATATCTGGGTTAGCAAAGGCGATGGAGCATCTTTGCGGCGAGGCTTACAAGGCCAAACAGTGGAGTCTGGCAGGAGATATTCTTCAGAGAACTCTACTACTTCTACTATGCGCTGATTTTCCTATTGCTTTCTTATGGATAAACATGGAAAGAATCCTTCTTTGGTGTGGGCAAGACGAAATCATCAGTAAAATGGCGGGTGTTTATATTGTCTTTTCCCTTCCCAATCTTCTGGCTCAAACATTCCTTCTCCCACTTACAATTTATCTGACCCTTACAAATATCACACTTCCTCTCACCTTATATTGTACAGCCATAGCTCTGCTTCTTCACATTCCGATCAATATGCTGCTCGTTCATCTCAACCTCGGGATAGCAGGGGTAGCTCTAGCTTCTGTATGGAGTAGTTTCAATATGTTTTTCTCCGTACTGGGATTCTTCTACTTCTCGCCGTTTTACAAAATTCCCCGTGGGTTTCTTTCCTTCAAAGGATTTCTTCACACCATCTTCTTCCTCCTGCACTTCGTTTTCTTTGTATTCATCCTCGTTCTCTTTGTTTATCACATTTTTATATACGCAACTAAAGACATATTTATAAAGCATTACGTATGTAAGGCTCTAGTTTTGCACTAGATTAATTATCATGTAAAATGATAAGTGTATTTTCCACACTTGTAAGATTTAAATAACATATAACAGATATTGTTATATGAAGCGTATGTTGTTCATGTTAAAATTAAGGCTTCAATAGAAATTTATCTGTTATTACAACTATACGGTTATGTAAACAGTTCTTCATTTGTAATGAAATATAAGTGCAGGTATCCATGTAATTGCTGCACTGTGTAATTAATGTAACCCGTTATTCCTTTATTGTAATGAAATATAAGTGCAGGTATCCATGTAATTGCTGCAATGTGTAATTAATAAAATTCCGTTTATTTTCTGTTTCATTTTTTTTATGATTTTTTAATATGGTATCAGAGCCATAAGGCTGAGTTTTATTTGCTTAGGGGTTGAGGAAAATCGCAAGGTGATCATTATTCGAGCCACTATTCAGAGATATTGAAGCAAATAAAAGAGCCGCCATTTTTTGCTTGAATCTGCTGTCAAGAAAAGTCCGAAACATAATTTTATTTAAGTTGTCACGATAGCTATCTGCCTTGCCATTGCTGAGACTGGAAGATGGTCGTTCTGCACAGGCCGAAGAGAAATTGTTATTAACTTATTTATGGTAAGTTTGATGTGAGTCAATTTCATTGGTTGCTGAGACTGGAAGATGGTTGTTCTGCACAGGCAGAAGAGAAATTGTTATTTATTGTAAGTTTGTTGTGGAGTCAATTTCATTGCGATAACTGTATTAATTTTTTTTAGAGTTTGTATTTTTTTTTTTGAGTAGTAAGCAGATTTAGAAAAATGGAATTTCATCTTGAGAAATTTAATGGCCATAATTCTTATACGTGGAAGGTTAAGATTCAATTAAATTTAATGAGTAAAAATCTATGGAGAATTGTTAAAAATACTCATGAAACTGAACCCACAAAACCCCTTGCTAAACTGGTTGAGTGGAAAAATAGAGAATCATGCCAAATCAATCATTGGTCTTGTACCAGAAATTCATCACATTGATTTAGATAAAGAAATATGGGACAAAAATTATTCTGTGCAAAAGTAGTTAATGCCAAATTTTCTTTAAAGCTTTAATTTTTTAGTTTCAAGATGGACACAACAATGAAGAAAGAAATATGGAACAAAAATTATTCGGTGCAAAAGTAGTTAATGCCAAATTTTCTTTAAAGCTTTAATTTTTTAGTTTCAAGATGGACACAACAATGTCTAGTCATATAAATGAATTAAAAGCTCTTGTAAAACAATTGGTAGAAGTTGGTGTTAAAGTAGAGGAAGACGATGAAAAAGCTGTATTATTAAATAGTTTATCTTCAAAATATGAGGACGTTGTTTTTACATTAAGTTAATCTCCTGCACAATCTTTAGATGATATGATATCAGCTCTCTTGGCTGAAGATAAAAGGTTGAGTGCAAACAAAACTTTGGTCCTTCACCGGGTGCATTATTTAGTAAAAATCACAAAAAGGTGGGAAATAATATTGAATGTCACTATTGCCTAAAATAGGTCCTATAGGATGGTATTGCAAGATTTTAGCAAAATAATATTTTATAAGAAAAATTTAGAGATAATTAACAGCATACAGTGGAAGAACTCAGGATACTCAGGGTGGCATAACAAGGCATTGACAGTGAAAGAATACTCAGAGTCCGAAGATGAAATTGAAAAATCTTATTTGACACAAAGGAACAGGGGTTATTCTGAATAGTCAGGTTCTTTCTTCACTACATGGAGGAGTCAATATAGTGTTATACATTGAGGACTCAATATAGTGTTAATGGTTGGCTGTTATTCTCGAATTTATAGCTCCCTTTAGTGGGTTCTGACTGTAATGGGGAAACTGCAAATTATCTGCAATTCATTGAAATTTTGAGAGGTGGATAACAAATGGAAGAGCAAGCATATACCTATATTTGTTTATGCTTCTTAATTCAACATTTTCCAAAACAGTCAAGTTATCACCCAGACACCCACAGCCAAATGGCGTGGATAAAATAAAATTCTTTGCAATTACGAGATGAAAATTCAGTTCAGCTCAGTTAAATTTGTTTTGTGAAATAAATTTGGCTGATTCACATATAGATTTGCTGACGGGTTGGTAATAGCCCATGACAGCCACACCCCATCGGTCAAGAGTCGGGACCCAGAGCTACTGGATATGTCGTTTCGGGAATTTTCAGTTACAACCGCTGTGAGAATCGAACCTGAGCCAGTGGCCTATTTACTGATAAAAACAGGGCCGATGTCAGAATCGAACTTCACAGAGTGGCCGATTTACTGATAAAAAAATTCAAACCCGTCATTTTAAGCTACAACCGATGTGAGAATCGAGCCTGACCCAGTTGCCGATTTACTGATAAAAACTGGTTCAGATTTGGCTCCATTCTTACTTGCCAAGCTGTATTTTTTGGACTTTCCGGAGTGAAACGAGAAAAAAGATGGAAAGGCTTGCTTTGCAGCGGCACTTTGAATGCTATACAATGGCAAGCAGCACTTTCAATTTCTCTGGTCAACCCATGTTGGGACGACCTTCTGGGTACCCACGCGGTTAGGCTTTTTTTTCCCTGAAGTCTTTGTTGAGAACACTGTAGCTCTCGAGCTTTTCGCAATCAAACACATACAACCATTCCAAATAAATCAAATGTTCCAGACCTTGCAGCGCTGCTATCTCACACCTGCTAACACTCAACAATTCCAAACAAGTCAAACATTCCACACCTGGCGTTAGGCGTTCTTTTCCCCTTTGGTAGGCATTCTTTCTCCCAGGTGAGATTTTAGAAACACTTACTTCGTCCTTCATTCAATAAAAAATTGACACATGCATTTCCTCATTTCTGACGTGTTAGTGAAGTTTTCTGTCTGCCAATCTTTCTCTCCTGGTGGATATGTTTTAGACTGGAAGGACCATACGGTCAAGGACAATCCGGCTGTGGCAGAGCCTCCCTGGCAATGTATGTGCGCCCAACACCTGCAAGCATCGTTACCCTTCCAGTTGCTGAGAATCTCCTTGTTTTCTATGTTGTTGTATAGAAGGCCTTCAGGATGTCCATGTCCCCGGAATTTGTAACAGCACTGCATTGCCACAAAATGGGTAATACAAAGTAAATCCTAACTAACAGAATTGTCACAGAATATGGATTCACTTTCAACGAAATATACCCAAAACTATTATATGTCCATCTTAGCCCCCAATATTGTTTTTTCATTGAACCACCTAGGATCAAAACTCCTGCAACGGGGGATTATGTGCAGTATAACCTCCTCTAGATAGAAATGCGCCCCAGCCCACCAGTTGTGAAACGTGGAGGCGGTGGGGCAACCCTTAAGTCGATTGCAGATTCCCTCGACCCTTTGACCCTCCTCTAGACAGAAATGCGCCACAACCCACCAGTTGTGAAATGTGGAGGCGGTGGGGACAACCCTTAAGTCGATTGCAGATTTCTTCAATCTGCAAACGTGGAACGTCTATCTCCGTCTACATAGACGGACGTTGGCCTGCGCTGCCAGAACCGTTTTCCCTCTAGTTACCCGAAAACTGAACTCTCTGGCCTGTGATACGAAGTGTTAGAATTTTACAAGCATCTTACCCGTCATACTATTTTTTTTTTTTTTACGTTTTGGGTTTAGCAAGGTTTTTCCTGAATATGTATCTCTTAGTTAGTAATAACGTTTTTCCTAAATATGTATTTGTAAGTTAGTTATAAAGGTTTTCATAAATATATACTGCTAGTAATAATATTCAATGCCATTTACGACTCCAGGTTGCAGCATGGTAGGCTTTTAGCTAGGTCGTAGGCCCGACCCCATCTCTAGTCTTATATATTATTATAAATATAATGGCGTTTTCGTATTATAAATATAATGACGTTTTCGTAACATTATAGACTGTCAACCAGCGTTTTATGAAAAAAATCAACCTGTATGATAAAACAGGTTTGCCCAAATTATTCTACCCGTCAAATTCCATCTCTGGTGATACGAATGGCTCCTGACATCGACTAAATGCATTCAGTGTGGAGATCAATTCGTGCAATATTTCACAGCCACAGTTGAAGCATTGTTATCACTAGCCTCGAACAACGTCTCCATGCCACCCATTGCATGCATGTTTAAAATTTGAAATTTGAACTTGAAATTAAATAACATTTTCCCATCTGGTGTTGCAGCGGATCTCAAATTCGTTGGGTTTTGTTTCAAAGATGTTGGGTTTTGCGAAATCCTCCTTTACGCATCGTTGTCATCCAATATCTTTTGTAGGGTTTTTTCTAAAAACGGTGTAAATTTCATTCCCTTTGAATATTTCCAAATATTTCTATGCCTAGTTCTTGGATAAGAGGAATGAGAACCGTGTTGAATAAGTGGCTATCTTATGCAGGGTTGATGAAGAATCTGTCAATCATCTTTTCTTTGGATGTTCTGTCACTGGCAACATCATTAACTGTCTCAGCAGGATACTTTAAGTGGCATTGGATTGGAATGAGCCTTCTTTTGTAGAAAATCTTGTGGTTTAGTCAAAATATATTGGATCAGTTGCATACTTATCCTGTGGCTGTTCAAAAGAATCCCAAGAGGAGATGTATTGGTCTGGCACCTGTTACTGAGTGTCCATCTGGTTTTTTCGACGGGGCTTCAGCTAACATGATTGGAGGCGTTGGGGTATATTTGTTAATCGGCCATTAACACTCTTTCAGCATAAAGATGGGCTGTGGACAAAGTACAAATACCATATTTGAGCTTTTGGCTCTTTGGGCACTGCTAGTGGTTGCAAAGTAATTTGGCATTCACTCTCTTTATGTCAGTGGTGACTCTTTGGCCATTATTAATTGGGTCAAGGGGAGGGCTGCCCTTTCAGCACTCAATCTGGATGGATAGTGTCAAAATATCAGGGATCTTGAACCATCCTTTCTATCTTTTGATTTCCTTCATGTTTACAGAGAATACATTGAGAAGGCAGATGGCTTATCCAAGGAGGCACTCTTTTTGGCGGTGGCCACCTTCGATTCACTGAATTCTATGAAGATGAATATGTTAGGAATGGATCTATGCAGCTCTTTTAATTATGAGCTTGGCCTACTCTTTTTGACATCCTTGATGTTCTTTCTCATGAGTATGAAAGGATGATTTTTTTACATCTTTTTAGATGTCTAAGGCAGACTATGTTCTCCTCTTAGTCTCAGTGATACGCCATTTCCACTAGTGCCTCCCTGGATAAGCCATGTCTGGGTTCTTCTTATATTCTCTAGTAGATATCTTTGGAAATTTGTGATGGAGCTGAGATGTTTACTCTGTTTTGTATGTGTCTGTAAGAGTCTATGATTTAACTATATGCTGGTGGGAAGTATGCATCTCGTTGTGAGACTGAGATTGTTTCCCTTTTGTGTGGGACATGCTATGGTATTGAGAAGGATCTTATACATGCTGTAACCGTTACCTTTGATTCATATGAACACCAAGGAACAACTAGTTTTCTTCTAGAAAAAGTGGCTTGCCTTTTTCAATCGTTTCTCAAAAATCAGCACCACTGCGTTTTTAATAAGTTAAGTACATTTTTATTTTCTATTTCATGCTATGATATTATTTTTGTTAATTTTGTTTTGTGTTTTGACCTTTTGCTTATGTTTCATTGTTTTTATAAACAAATACAAAATAAATAAATAAAATTGATAATTTTATTTATTTATTTCTTTTAAGGCTAGATGCACATAAACGGATGATTTGATAATTTAAGATACAAAATATATATAATATATATAATTTAATTTTTTCAGGTAATATAAAAGATTATATATATATATATATATATATATATAGAGGTAGAAATCCAATAGACTCTCTCATATTGTCCGTGTAATGTTTTGATTAAAAAGACCCCCTTTATAGTGTATCTAATTGCTTTTCATCATAATTTTTTTTAAGAAAAAGCTATATGAAACATAAATGCTTTCTAATATAGTGGATTGCATTGTCAATAAACTTATAAATGTAGAATAGTGTGTATCAAGGAAAGAAGATTCTAACTAGACATTTGTTACTGCATAAGTAGCCATATACGTAGCAACATTGACGATCATTAGTTGAGCTAATCTCTTAAGATTTCCATAGTGGCTTAATGTTGTAAGATTGTATAAAAAAATATTATCATAAATTGAGTCTCCCTTATCTTAAAAATAGGGAGCCATTTCCATTGCCAAATTTGGGGAGTGTAGAACTCGGATTGGAACAATAGGATAGAGCAATTGGGTATCTCATAAATAAAAAGGTTTTAGCATTAATAATCTCTATTAGACTTTAAAACTAAATTTGTTATTTTTGTCTTGATGTTGGATTTGCTGGAATTAATGGATAAGGGTATAAGTAATATGTTAATTATTGGAACTAGGTGGGATTTGGCATTGAGAATACAAAATTTTCTTGGACTCTGAAAGACTTGAGGACATATTCCACCCTCTTAATTATGCTAACAATGATAATTCTCGAGAGAAACGTGTGTGTGTGTGTTCAAGTTGCATTACATTGATAAATGGATAACATATATATACACATATATTAAATGAGCACATATCTTCATTGTCAGCATTAATAAATTAATCAAATTAATTAAATTGGTACATTACAAGTCATCCTTGCTTGAAATGTTTCATCGTCAATTATTTGTCCCAGGTGACCTCATCATTCTAAAGATTCTTCCACCTAAATATGTACTCAATAATATTCCTTGAAATAAGGGATTTAGTTTTTACAACTAAGATGCATTCAAGATCTAGTACAAGATTCTTGTATTTGTCGAAATGTAGTTATGTCTGTATATGAGTTATTGGACCCAACTTTTTCTTCAAACATGAGACATGAAAAATATAGTGTACATTCTCCCCTTGTTGGGAATATCTAGGGAATAGACTATGTTGTTTATCCTTCTTCTAATTTGGCAAGGACCATAAAACTTGGGTGTAAGTTTATGGTTTTTGTAATTCATAAGTGAATTCTACTTTTATGGTTGGAGGTGGTTGGAGGTGAATGCGTACCTAGTCTCCTACCTCAAAGTCTCAATTAGTTATCTTCACGTCAGCTTGTTGCTTGATTCAAGATTCCTTGCCTGCTCAAGGTGAGTCTTAATGAGATAGAAAGGATTTCATCCAAAGTAGCTAGGTAGTTTTTCACAGCAAGATCCTTGAAATTGGAGATAGTGAATTTTTTTAATTGATGGCAAGTAGCCATATAAGGCCTCAAAGAGAATCATTTTTGTCAAAGCGTGATATGTAGTAATATACTTCCATTCTTCCATATGTAGCCAAATGTGCCTTTGTGGCTAACGACATTTACAAAATTACTTAGGTATCCTTCAAGGCATTTATTTACCACCTTAGGTTGTTTGTCTATTGGAATATGGTATGAAGTGCTCATGGTTATGGTAGTTCCAAATTGATGAAACATTTCCTTCCAAAATTTGTTGTAAACATGGGATCCTCGTATTGATGATTACTTTGGGAAACTCCTAAATATATTTTTTACAAAACTATCAACAATTTGATTGGCTTTAGCTTTTAATTTTATTCTAATGAAATGAGAATATTTGGTTAATTGGTATACAATAACAAATATGTTTTCCTTCCCATAAAATGTGGAAAGAATGGTGACAAACTCTACCATTAATTCCATCCATTTATGATCTAGAATATGAAGTGGTTGAAGGAGACTTAGAGGTGCAACTATTCAAACATTTGGCACTACATGTTTCGCATTTTGCTACATATATTTGGGCAACAATCTTCATTCCTCTCCATAAGAAATATTGTTGTATTTTGTAGTATGTTTTGAAAAATCCCACATGGCCTCCAGTTGGAGAATCATGTTTCTGTTTTAAGATTGATATTTTGAACTTAGAAGAGTTGGGTAAATATCTTATTCATTGTACCAAATTATGTGAATCTCCAAAGTAAATTTGAATCTTGTTGCATTGCTTCCTTCTACCTCCTCAATCACCTTCCTTATATCTAGGATTTTCTATATTAAAGTGTGCCAACCATATGAGGATTTTGGATCATTTTAATAAAAATGTGTGGGCTCCATTTTACATTTTTGGAATTTTAATGCACCACCAATATGGAGTAGAAATTACAATGAAGTATTAAATTACCACATAAATGGTTTTTCCACCACGACAAGTGGGTAGCAAGAAAGAAGTAGAGATACCACCCATTTTTAATGAAATCAAGATCTTAAAGCAAGGGAAGAAGAGAGGCCCATTAATCTTGATTTAATGTTCACAAAGGGTTTGGTTTATTTTAGATGATCGCTTTCTTGAGTTTCAAATTTCCTTAAAAATACATAAATCCAATACACAAATGGATCTAATTATGGACACAAGAAACAAGGAAATTCCTAAAGAAAAGGAAAAGGAGTCAACACATGGAGTAAAAGGAGGCTACAACCATTGATGAATCCAACAAAAGAGGATGAATGGTCACTTTTCTCCAATTCATTGCCAATATCCTTGTGTTATACTTAGAAAAAAATCCCTAATACAACGCAATATTTTTTTTATAATAAGATGTTATCCTAGGGAAAAACCCTTGGCACTTCCCATCATTTCAAGGATGGTACCTAGAATAAGCCCTAGATCCTTTAGGGCACAACAATATGACAGTGGCTTGTTTGGTCTTATTGTTGTGCTTTGGAGTTCAACAATATGTGCATATGAGGTTGAGATTGACTAATTGGTTGGGTTCACTACTATTTTGGGTTTGATTACAAATGTGTTTGAAATAAGGACTTAGGGATCAGAAATGGACCTAAGGAACTTGAGGCAATAGTGCGAAATTATGGAAATATTCTTTATCGTGCAAAATTAATGGAGGAGGTTGTGCATTTGTTTCGGAGTTCACAAGACTTGAGGGAGCAAGCCATATGTTTTCAAAATGCTCTAGAAGTGGACCATATTTTCATTGTGGAATATTGATGATGTATTAGATTTGGAAACACGTATATCAGTTGCTCTTGTAGTGAATATCAATGCAAACAAAATGATATATTTTCATCTTCTAAGGGAGCAAGTATTTGGTATGAAAAAATCTTAAATTAGACCACTAGAAGACTATGCTAAGGAGAGGTGAATTATTTACAACAATATTTGCACTTTAGTGTGAGAAATAACTCTTACTTCCTCATTCACAAACTGTACTTGTTTGTGTGCTTCCTAGAAATATTGTCATATGTAATGAGCCTGACAAAAAGTGACTCTATGTTTATTGTTGCATTGATAATTATATTTACAATAGTATTTGCACACTCTAGTGTTGGAAATAGCTCCTTCTTCTTGATTCACAAACTATATTTGGCTGTGTACTTCTTAGAAATATTGTCACTTGTAATAAGTTTGACAAAGAGTGATTCTATGTGTATATTGTCACATTATAATTTAGAGGTTTACTAATGACCTCTAAGAGAAGGCTATTGCCTGAGTTTGATCAATTATTACAAGTTACAATGAGTCATGTATGTTGAGGTTTCATTCATACTTATCTGTAGTGTTAACATCAATCAACTTGTCTAAAATATAGGAACGGTCTAGATGTGCTTATCAATTGTCTTGAGATAAGACATGGATTACATTTCTTTAAGTGATAAGAAATCTTAGAGATAAGATATCTTATCTTAGGACGTGACTTTATAAATGCTTGTAGATGAGGATTCTTTTCTTACATGTGTAGCTATATAATATTGCGTATTAGAAATTACATTTTGGGGTTCATTGAGCTTATTAACAAGATTAACCAAGGTGTAACAAGTGTACAACTAGGATTCATTTTATGGTAGTCATATATTGTTATGCTTAAATGCATCTTAATTAATATTTAAATGAGGTTAGTTAAATGGTTAACTGAAATGTTGCATTAATTATAATATTTTTTTATTATTTTATGCTTACAAAACTTTTTGTTTGTTCAATTGATGCTTTAAACTTATTTTTAAGTCCAAGTGGCTTCAAAAATGACCAGCCACAAGTTGAGTGTTTAAGCTAGTATTTATAATGATAAGGAAAAACCCCTACAATGTTAATTTTTTATATATTTTTTAATTGATTTTCTCTCTATGATTTTTTTTGTGCTCTGCATTCTTCGATTTTCTTTAACATAAACCACCCATATACACTTGTAAAAAAGAAATTATTAAATCTGTATTATTTAAAAAATGTAAATAATATTTTACAAATTTATATATATGTTAGTGTTGTTTTTGCTTTTCAGACTCCTTCCATGCTCAATGGCATCACTGCTGGGAGAGAAAGCTACATTTTGTGGGTTCTTATCAATTATTTGCAGAGGCGCCGCCTTCCCAAGATTGGGATCCATAGTCCCGCCTTGTTTGTCCCGCAACACATTTATTCAGAGACATGAGTTCAATTCTCTTTAACTTTTAAAGCATTGCAGATTAGATTTAAATTTATGTTATTGTGCACAACAGTACCAAACTTATAATCTCTCGGCTCAATGCAACACATTGAATCTGAACGCTTCCACATCCTCCAGGATTGCGACAAGCAAGTCGAGCAATTTCTAACAAGCCAACATGGATTTGCAGGCATTTAGTCCTCTCCTTGCTTGCCATAGTCACCTGGTGCTCAGCAATTTTATCTTCATATGAAAGGATGGATCGCCAAAGACGAAATAGAGAAATTCACAATGGCCAGTGTTCACTGTGGGCAACGCGGGCGCTGAATCCGAAGCCGAATCCGAAGATGCCCCTATTCCAGTTCCCCCCTGGATGACCCTCTGGCTCTGCGACGAGATCCGTGTTCAATTCATCAACCCACGACGAGATCCAACTTACTCGTCCTAATATTGGTCCAAGCGATGCCCATAAATCATCGTTTGGATAACTACGAGATTTGGGGAAATATCTGAAGAGGACGGAGCCTTCGCCCATCTCCCTTTTCCTTTAAAAAATATTTACAAGCCTCGTTTTCCCCTTTTGGGATTGCTCACATAACCTATGAATATGTCCTCATTTGACTGAACTTGAGATTATAACTCTTTAATTAACTTTTTTTTCACTTAGTTTCTGCATTTTTTTATTGCTTTTGTGAGGGGGTGTCCATACTGATGTTGGTGTCATATGTTAGCCCACTCTAGATCATGGATGAAGTTACAGGATTTAAAGAATTGGTTAATCACTTTGGAATTTGCTCTCTAAATTTGCTTACCTAGAATA
Organism: Pseudotsuga menziesii; assembly: GCA_001517045.1. Lineage (NCBI taxonomy): Eukaryota > Viridiplantae > Streptophyta > Pinopsida > Pinales > Pinaceae > Pseudotsuga > Pseudotsuga menziesii. The sequence continues at coordinate 55,678 of LPNX010884202.1, read as the reverse complement.
GACAATATGATGGCATGCTTAAACCACTTTTAACTAACTTGTATTTTTTTAGTGTCCATGTTCATTTTTGTATATAAGTTTTGTAAACCCAAAAAGTGAAGTAATTCATAAATTTGAAAGGTCTAGTATAGGAGAAGATATTCATGGAAATGTTGTTCATGCTATTTTCTGCAATCAATTTTTAGTAAATTCAGTGTCTTATGTCCATGATATACTTAGTACTCGATGTCATTGGTCATGGTAGATTGGTTGTAGTTCTTTTCTTTTCATGGTTTAAGCAATCATTAATTCATTTAGCTATATTTTGTGTACAATATTCTCATGAGTGTTATAATAACCATTTTTTAGTGGCTTCATGGAAAACATTGATGGTATAACACCATGTTTTTGCAATATTTGAAAGACTTGAATGGAAGCATATATAGAGTAAGTTATTTATTGTGTTGATGATAGAAATCACATATAGTAGATGTGTATATCATTTTTTTTTGCAATTACAAAGAGTTTTCGCTGTCGTGCATCATCAAAATATATAAAGTTTCAAACACATCAGTCTTGGGCAAGTTACTTTTGTCTTGGGTCCCATTTTTAATGGGCAGGGTGAGTCAAATTTCCTCTTTGAAACAAAATTGATCAGAAAAATTTGGTATTGGCATCACTGGATATCTATGGCTAGGATGTCTAAAAAAATAACGTCTCCATCACCCTTTCATCATAGTTTCTCTTAAAGTAAGTGATGTTTCTTACACGTAACAACACTTACATTCTCACTGAATTGTTGTTTCTACTAGGAAGTAAATCTTATCGTGTTCCTTCAATATGTTTGTCGATTAATGGATGACATTTCCTGAAGCATAACTAAAATTGAATAAATGTTGGGCATTAGACTAGTTGTTGAGATGGAGAAGGCTATTTGGGGATCCTTACTATCTAGATAACATACGTCATGAAGAGAGACAGGCCTATAACTCAACCATTATGGTCCACAGTGCGACTAAGATTTCATGCAAAGAACACAAGTTTTCATCTTTTAAAATTCCACTTATTTTGTTGGCAGTTCATGATGTATTAGCAAGGGTTATATGAAGGGACTTTTATCTCTTTACATAGGGTACATGCAGGCAATGTTATCATTTTGCATCAAATAATAACAATATGGAAATTGTTTATATGCCTTTAAATTTATAAATTTAAATTTATTAAACATGTGATAGTTTACTAACCTATGATACTCCACAAATTGGTAAGAAACTTAAACTTTACACAATTTAATAACAAGTACTGTATGTATATAATAATAAAGTGTTGAAATTTCATGTTTAACACTTAATTTTATGTCATAGTATTTTAAAATAATTTATAATAATTATACATGAATATTTTAAATTGTAAATTTAATAGAATTGAAAATATTTTTTCCTATTAAAAAAATAAAAAGAATTATTTGTAATCTTCTTCTTAGTTTACATAAATTTAAAACTATATTAAAAAAATAGTCATGATAAGAAGAAAAAAAAGTAGAAAAGTTAAATGACATACACTATGCTAGCTACACAACTATGCTTTAAACGTTTTTATTTTATATACTAATTTTTCAATAATTATTTAAAAAATAAAATAAAATATTAAATTATAAATGTTTTGTTTAAATTAAATATAACTCATAGTTTTATAAATTTTTATTTAAATTAAATAAAAAATAGAAAATATTGATGTTGCATCTACAATGTTATATATATTTTAAAAAAAGTCATTGGCATTTGTTAAGGACGAAGTGAATGTCTTTTTTGTTTCCAACTTTTGAAAGGATGTTGAAATTTATGTTTTGATAAGAGATAATTTTTTTTTTTAACTTTGAAAAGATGATTTTTTTTGGTAAGCTGCACAGATATATTATATTATAGAGGTAAAAAAATTACAGAAAGTTAACTTGGCTATCTAAGGTTGAAGGAGGCAAAACCGCCTCCAAAGCCTCTCAAAAAATAATAGCTTTTTGACCATATTCACGATAAAGATGTCCATGACTGAGAGACTTAGTTACAGTAATCCATAATAAAAATGACTAGCTCCTATATATGAGCGTAGCTAGGGTTGGAATTCAAATGGCGGACACCCGTCAAAATTGCCCGTAACAATCAAAATCTGAAATGTTTTATGTATTTTAAGCCAAAATTTGACGATCTCGATAAAATCTTAGCTGTATTTGACGGGTAAATTGACCCATGACAGGAATTTACCTGTCAAATTCCATCCTTGAGTGTAGCCTAATATTTTCCCGACATAAGTAAAAACAGATAGTGTCATGAGAAATTCTTAAAAACTAACCAAAAAACCACTAGAGACTTGACCAAAAAACCTGGTTGAAATGATCATTTAAACTGGAGGGGTTTCTTTAGTGATGGGGCAGGCCCATCGTTCTTCCTGCGACAGAGTAGATGAGGTGGTGGCGGCATTCGGGGCTGGAGAAAGAGAATGCGACTGGCTCAGACTACTGGGCCGACGAATCCTTCAGACGCTTGAGGAGAGGCTCCACTGTAGAGGGAACCGGAAAAGGTTTGACACGGGGAGCTTTCGTAGAGTAGCCAGTTGCGCTGCCGCTGCCACCGAGACTAGTGAGAGCCCGACCACCAGATTCACTGCCACTAGCACGTCCACCCTGAGCACACCCCCTAGCTTTGCGCACGTTCAGACTAGAGATGCTAGCCATGCCTTTCCATGCAAAGGAGTTGTCCATGACCGTAAGCTAGGCGTCAATCTCTGCAATTTTAGCTTTCATGGAGTCAACAGCTATCCGAGCCTCAGACCAATTGATGAGCATGTCCTTCACCAGGTTGTAGAGCATGTTCTTTAGCATCCAATAGTGGTTAATTTGGCTTCCCTCCTCACCCGTTGAGAGCTTGTGGTTGAGGACTCGATTTTCCCACGCTTCCACCAAAACACGGACGCGCGGAGAGATGTGAGGTTCATAGTCCGTCGGGGTCTGAGCACTGCAACTCTGCTAGGATTTGCCTCACTCGGAGCTAGCTCGTCTAGGAGTTCCTCTCTGTCGAGACATGGCTTCCAACCTGAGCCTGAAACCAATACGGAGGGGAGCATTCTTTCTTGTACTGAACCTTGATTGCACTGAAACAAATACTATGCAAACCTCCCACCGCACTGCAAACCAAACAATTCTTCTAGCCAAAGAATAAAACTCGACATCGTTCTGAATAAGACGCCTGTCATTCCAAGTACCTGCAAACATTAACGATCGCTGCAGAGCCATGAATGCACCTAGGAGGATGGACCTTCGCCAGCCTGGGTCGCATGAGCCGAAGTGGCAGAGGAAACTTCTCCCACGTGCAGAGATCCTTGCATATGTTGAAGAGGTGTGCTGTCTCGATGGGTGTCCAAAAGATTGACACGTGCTCTTTAAGGTGGCCGAAAAGAGGGATGGATGTCGCCGGAGACATCACCTACATTCGGGTGCAAAATATCAGAGCTGGCGAATTGAATACTCTTTGTTCGGATTTGAGCATCTAGAGAATATGTAATGTGCCTTCCACCAACGAGTGAGGAGAGTTAACTCCTGAATTAGCTAAGAAGTCTGCTAAGGCGTTTGCTTTTCTGCACACGAACTTTTAAAAGATGTTGAAGTTTATTTTTTGATAAGATAAAATGAAATGAAATGTGTCATTTAAAAAAAAAAAATTATGTCAAAAGTGGGGTTCATATTTGAGTCTTCAATTTTTGGAATATTAATACATCTTACATTAAGAGAGTCATCGAAATATTAACATTTTATAAAGAGAAAATCATTGAGTTTTGGAATATGGGTGGAAATGTTTGTTTGATATATAGTAATGAATTCCACATATAAAAGATAAAGAAGATAATATTTTGTTTTATATATATTAACGAATTCCACATATAAAGAATAAACAAGTAGAAGGAAATAAAGATTTTGAAACATGTTCAATTTTCACCATTATGACAACATGAAGATAACATCAAAATATAGTTGTTAAATCCAAATTTCAAACACTTCAAAATGATAGTGGATTGTTTTCATGTATGGTAAACAATGATCATAAAAACATTGTTGTTCTACACAAATTTCAAGCATTTTAGGATAGGAGTTGTCAATCCCATTTCATGCATTTTGGGATTCCCTTTTTTAGATTTTGTCAAGCAAACCTTCTTCATCTAATTTTCATCTTGTAATTGGATGGTTGAGGTTATGTCAAGGGTCATCCATCATGGACGCCACGTCCATTAAATATTCTAAATTTTAATTAATCCATGATTTACGGATATTTTTGAGTTTGTATCAATTTCTGGAGGGGTGGTACTATATTAATAGGATTCTTATCCATTTGAGTGGCATAAGATTATAATTCCAAGAAGTTGTTTTAAGTGGCATTTTACCTCTGTTATGATTGGTAACTAAGGTAAACTAAAGAGGGCACATGTAATTTTGGGTGGCCATGACTTTCATTATTTGGTCCATTCATGGGGAGAAAAGAAGAGGGTGTCGAGGTAAAGAAGTAGTCATGGAGAGAGAGAGAGAGAGAGAGAGAGAGAGAGAGAGATCTTTGGCAGAAGAAACAAGAAAAGTTGAAGGAAAGAAGGAAAACATAGGCCACTAGAGGATGGAATATAGCCATGAAGAGGAACCAAAATATTTTGGTTTGTAAATCTTGTATGGGACCAAAGGCTTGTTGAAATTCCAGTCTATTATAGTGGAAGCCCTCAAGGCATTACAATTGTAATTTAAAAAGTATGATATTAATATAAATTACTATGAATTTGTAATGGTTTATTTTTTGTGTACGATGTTTGCATGCTTTTGAATTTGCGCCTTAAGTTTGAGTTTTGATCCCAAATTGTAGTTTTGTTGTGTGCTTTATTTGTAATGCTTATAAGGTTGCATCAAGTTAGGTATAAAAAATACCTATTATTCTAAAATAGAGCAATCCCAGTAGAGGAGAATGCTCGCTAGAATTGTTTGAAGAGAAATTACACTTTCAACAAATACATTTGTTTAAGTAGAATTATACGAAAGTATAAATGTGCATAGAAGCAAAATAATGGAAAATATAAGTTGAGTAGGCATGCAAAGAGGTAGAAGAAAACATCGAGGTTTTGCATATGATTTAACCTAGACACTAATAACTATTCAAACTATTCATGAAACCACATAAAAATGCCATAGAAGAGGAATTGCAAGAGAGGATCATGACGTGAGAGATGAAGAACTGAAAGCTCAGAATCCACAGGAAGAAGATGATTTAAGTGAAGCCCTAGATGAGAGAATAATTAAAACCTTGATAAATCTCAATGGTAACCCAAATATGGAGAAACCTACGTACTCAGGAATGACAATGAAAAATTCTTTGGCATGGAGCAAATTGAGAATGGTCCTAAGAGAGTGAAAGTGGCTTACATGAAGCTAGAAAGTGTGCACATCCTGATGGTGGGACATTGTGCAATTGGAAAGGAAAAGAAAAGCTAAGGCCAAAAAGGATTGGGATGAAATGGTGACTAAAGTCAAAGATAATTTTAATTTGTTTTCTTTTTTACTATACTTTGAATTTGTATAGGAAACTATAGAGTTGTAGGAAAAACGAAATCAGTAGGAATCTGATAAGCTATCCATTAAGTATGGCCATAATGATGAAGGAGAGGAATTTATTGCTAGATATATGAATGACCTAAGTATGGATATCAAGATGAACATAGCATAATTAGAATTAGGATTTTTGTAGAAGCATAATAGTTTTGGGAAAACATTAAGAGGTACAAGAAGATGTATGTTTGCAATAGGTAAAAGTAGTGGAGAAAAGGAAAAGGAGGGTAGTAGTGCAAATTATACAAACCAGATATATGGGAGAATAAATACAACCTTTAGAGTTAGAGGAACCTTTGAAGGAAGATGATACCTTAGAGGTATATGGGTATAAAGGTCCCCAATAGTTTCTTACAAATTCCAAACACTAGGCCATAAATCATTTGAAAGTCCAAAAAGATTGCATACTAATAGAAGGAGAGAGAGTAAGGCTCATATAACCCAAGAAGATGACAACACATTTAAGTCTATAATTGAATTAATGTAAATCAATTTCAACTAAAGCAAGGACAAGGTTGCGTGATATCTAATGAAATGCACAACATGAGAAACCCTCTGAGCACTTCTATCTTAAAATCTATAGCAACAACTAAGATCGTGAAATTTCTATCTTTATTATATGCATTATGTGATTATAATATTAACTCACAAGACTCATATGCCCCTCTTACGACATAATCTATTTTTTCTATTAGGAAAAAATGATGATTATGTTAATATATGAGAAAACATAATAAAATGATAGAGTACAAATAAGAAAGAACTCATTTCTCCTAAAGGACAATAGGAATGCCCCTACGTTGGAACCCTTCCATCGAAATGTTTCACATCTCTCATAATGAAAGTATTTTTGAGTGTGGATGATAAGAAAACAAGAATGGATTACTGGGTAGATCACTTGCCTAAAATTTACTACAATGGCAAGCTTGATAGATAAATAGACAAGTTTTCTTAAAAATTAAATGATATTAGAAATATAAATGATGAATAGTTCTAGCAAGAAGTTAAATAAATTTTATTTTCCAATTTTCAACTATTTAACCCTCCAACAACCAACCACATGTTGAGGTATTATTACACATTTTTGGGGAAATTGCTAGTATATAATATTTATAAATAAAATTCATTTATCCTCTTTGTCTTGTGTCTATATAGCGACAATGTTTTTCCAATTGATCACACAATTTGTTAACAGTAATGCACCTTAAAAGAAAAACCCAAAACTTGAAGCATCCAAGATAAATCAAAGTGAGATACCGTACAACTCGACTTAGATAGATCTCTATATGTCAGGCTACGTGTAATGGAAATCCAATAGTGAAAAAAAATGGAAAAATAAAATAAAACCAACATAAAAACATTAAACTGGAAAAAATTCAAATTACATAAATCATTCAAATTTACAAAAATTTAAATATATTGGACTTTGTCATTTTTGAAACCAAAAGTTTCTATTCTTAGCTTTTCAACTTTAGAAATTGAAATGGGCTTCATTGTGCACACTTCATATTTTTATTTCTTGTAAAGGGACGAGTTTTTTCCATATATTGTTTGCAGCAAGAATACTACATTCTCCTTCATCTTTACCACTCCATGTGAAATGTTGTTCTCCTCCAATAGGCGACTCTCTGCTGTAAAAACTATCTACTTGCAAGTTTGCATCTACAACCCATGCCTCTTTGCTTTACCTTTCTTTATGAAAAAAAATTCAAAAAAAGGGTAATAACATTTTGAACTATTTTATTTATTTCTATATTCAGGTGTTTTTGAATGACACATGGTTTTCTACAGATACTTTTTACCACCCAGAAAAATTATGTTGATTTTGATTTTGAATTTTCATGCTGAGGCTTAAACATGATTTTGTATTCATTAAACATTTACAATCGAACTATACTTTGAGAGGATTTTTTTAAACAATAATTATTCCTATTTGTACACATCAAAATAAATTAAATAATCAACCATCAAGTTGGTGAATAAATTGCAACGCTTATGTAATACACCAAGATTTAAAAAATTGTTATTAAATTCTTTTAGAATATTTTATTTTATTATTTTAATTATTTTTGACTAAAAAAATAAAAGATAAAACAATGTAATAGATTTTTTTTTATTAAGAAAAGATATGGGATGGGACAGAAGTGAAATAGATGTTGAAGAGTGTTTGCTCACACACAAGAGGAAAAGACAAGTGGTTGTAACTGCTAAATGAGAACTCAAGGTGCAAGAGGCATCTTCCCCAAAATCTGCTAAAGAGCAAGAGGCTCATAAATGACCAAGTCCTAGGAAAAATACTATATAATAGTATGTCTGTTAGCAAACACGTGGCTAGCATTAGACAGGGCTTGATTCTGATAATGCAAGAGATGGTGTATTAAGTGGATTTTTCTCTTGTGCTTTAGCGAACAGACTCGTGGGTTATGGAGCAAGTGATTTGGTTGCTCTAGGAGTTGGTTGGGAGGAACGACTATTCCATTTCTATTTTCCCAGCAGTGGTGCCAGGTTCTTTTCATATTTCTTATTTGTTATAACTAGTTACAGTAGGATTTCCATTCTTAACCGAGAATCGCAACTAATTCTCTTAGCAAAAAATTATTATGCGTCTGAATTAAATATTGATCCATTATGTATCTGATTTAAGTATTGATCCATTATGAATCGTAGAATATAATAACCGAATAATACAACCCAATACTCTATTGTTTAAACAATTAATCAAAAGTACCTGAATCTCGATATGAGCCGTAAGGCCTTCTTAGATTTTTAAACTATGAAAATACATCCCATTTCATAAAACCTTGTTAAAAAATTAAATATTACATATCGAAAATGCCAGATCGGGACTGATCGTAATCTAAGGAAATAATTATAATTACAAAATTAAATATTACAAATTGAAAATGTCATATCGAGACTGATCATTATCTAAGGAAATAATTCTAATTACTTTGTTCATTATCCCTTATCATTATCATTATCGAGACTGATCATTATCTAAGGAAATAATTCTAATGTCATATCGAGAGGGCTGGGGGTCGGCTCCTCCTAGACACCATTATCCCTCCTCTTCTTGCAAGAAAGCTTAATAGATAAATATTTTACAAATGAGAGTTCATAAATCACTTTAACAAAAACCTTGAATACTTTAAGCAATTGTTTTACCTAGTAAAGGGAGTTTTGAAGTTAAAGTTGATGTAAGCTTTGTTTTGCAGCGAAGAAACCTGCTATGGGTAGCCATTAAAGGCAATAAGACCTCTTGTATACGTTGCAAATAAACCAAATAGAATGCCACTAACCTCGGGAAAGTATTTACACCAAAAAACCCCTTAAAATTGCCATTGATAGAGAAGAGCCTCAACTCCCTTAGCTTACAGACCAAATAATTTCGAATGAAGGGCTTAGAAAATCGTAACAAAACATTAAAACCTATTGAAACCTTGGAAAGCGTGTGGTACAAGTAGACGGTCGAGATGCATTCTAAAATCTTGGCTACGTTGTCAACTCGCAGCCAGGGAAGCACCATAAATCAACAAGTCAACCAAAGTACCAAATTGTATAAACCATATTAAATCATAACCAAGGAATCATCATATTCGTAACAATTCCAACTATGGTATAAATACCATAGCCTAATGTTTAAACATTTAAATCGAAACATTCAAACCTTATCATATGTTAACCTTTGTTCATTAGGACCAAGATTACACCTTGGGTCCTTCCCCGTGTTATACTTCATGACAGTTGCACTTAGGAACCAAGGTTAAACCTTGGATCCTTTAAAAACCTTATCACATAGAAATTATGGGGTCGAGACTATACCCTTAGTATCCCAAGCATGTTCTCATGCAACCTTAGCATCATGTTTTAAAAAGTTAGGGCGGAGCTGAAAATCAGAACTTAGCCTTGGGGATAAGCAAGGCTTTCGTAAACTAATAGCAAGAACAAGTTAAAAAGAACATAAGCATCACCTGTAGGTATGACAACAACATCACGATAATATCGAAGAAACATCGACATTTGTGCAACCTGTCATATAGAAGTTTTAAAGATTTGTGTAAGCGACTGTACAAAACAATAACAGATGTATTTAGGCCATAACAACTAATACAGGTGGGAACATAATGATGTGTTTATGGATATATGTTATATCAAATTTTTTTATGGATTTTTTTTAGGCACATAACATAATGGTATCAGAGCATGGTTTCAACACTAGGAATTAACCGACCCAACACTGAAATTGTTAAACCAGAAAACTAATTTTATTTATTGTGGTTTGATTCTCTTACGAAACAGGAAGAGAAGGATAAAATTTGTTTTGAAGGAAACTATGGCTGATGTAGAAATGTCCATGGAAGAAGAATTTCATCCTAGAAATCTCGTGAACACTAAATAGGGTAATCTAAGGGACGAAGAAATTTGGGTAGATATTAATGACAGTCAAAACAATAACCCGTCCGATCTACAATGAACTGTTAAAGAACTAGGATCAGAATTAAAAAGAGTTAGGGAAGATAATGAACGAATCATGAAAGCACAAGAGGAGTTAAATAACATTTTTCTCTCTAAAATACATAATGATTGAAAAGAAAAACATAAAGAACCCGAACTCAATATGGAAAAAATTACACCTTACAAATGTAAGGAAAAGAAGCTCAAATTTTTCAGTCATGGGGCTGAATCTTCCAGTAATGAATCGGCCAAACACCATTAAGAAAAACATCGGGATTCTAGCGAAAGTAGTGACAATAATCAAAAGAAAAAGAAGTACAAACCTTATGAACAAATTTATAGGGAATTAGAAAATAAATAAACCACCTATGTTTAACGGTGAAATTGAGAGGGGAGAAGAGGCGAAAGCCTGGTTATCGGGAATGAAGAAATACTTCCAAATCTATAATTACTTTGATGAGCTGAAGGCGAGGATGTAAATTTATAACTTAACTGGAAAAGCATGAATATGGTGGCAGCATATAAAAAAAAGGTAAAAGGTATAAAAGAATGATACGTAACCTGGAAAACCTTTAAAAACAATTTTAAGCAAAAGTACTTTTTAGAACAGTACTATGAAGAAAAGGCTAACGAATTCTACGAGTTTAAGTTATGAGCGATGACTATGAAAGAACTTTGTAGTAAATTTCTAAGTCTACTTCGTTTTGTACATAACTATAAATCTCTAAGTCTTATAAAATCATGGTAAACATTAGATAACTTTTTTATTATTTGAGAAAACAACATTTTAGGAGCTAGATAGATACTTGAATAGACAATGCCAAGAACTTAAGTGCGCGTCTCTAACATATGGGAACTACAAAAATCTTTGTAGGTTGAATACTATTGAGGAAACATTTTTCGAATATTCTTCATAGGTAACACTTTCTATTGTTGAAACATATTCTCCAAGTTGTGGGTTGCTCAAAGTGCATTCTATTAAGACATCCTCTATTCCTAAGTTGCATTCTAGGTTATGTTCATATCTCCTTGTTGTTTCATGTTTTCAATATGCATAAAGGGAGGAATTATGAATTATTGGCTATTTGCATTTACTACATATGCATTGGAACAAAGGTGCAAATGAATTCCTGGGTCTAAGTATTCCATGTATCTGCCAACAATACAAAAAAAAGATACATAGGAAAAATGAAAAATAGCGGTACTTTTGAAATGAAGCACAATCAGATTCTAGGGAAAAGAACAACAAATATCATGATTTACGACATGCACCTTATACTAAAAACATTGTTGACAAAAGATACATATTTTTCCACCTTTCTCAAATTTTTTTCTATGGAACATAAATCTATCAATGGCTAATCCATAACAAAAGAAAACAAGGCTATCATATATAGTTTCTTAGGTCAACACCACATGAACAAAATACAAATTTATTTGGTTGGAACCCTAGACAACCATGTCTATTACATGACATGGCATTCTCAATCAACATATAGAAGACCATGTTTATGAAACTTATGTCAAAAAAGGACAAGTGATATTATCAAAAGAACTTGCAATTTATCTATTTGCATAAACTCTAGAATTATACAAATTGGATGCTTTCCTATCATGTTTAAAGAATAGATTGAGTATGAAAATCTGAAGACGTTTGAAGAAGCAATGAGAAAAGCGAATTTATGTTATGATCAGAATAAAAATAAAAGAGAAAATGTGCCAAATTGGAAAACTGAAAGACAAGATAGCTTTGATCCAAGAAAGAGGAATAATAAAATTTACAAAAATACTGGGAATAACTATAAAGGGTATCAAGGCAGTAATTATAAATGTTTTAAACCACAAAACCCTGCAACGAAAGAAAAAGAACCTCCCACTATTTTTAATAAAAATTCTGCACAGAGGGAACCCTTAAAATGTTGGGAATGTGGCGAGCCACATTATTTCAAAGAATGTCCTGTAATGCAGAAAAAATTTAATAATGTTCAATCCATTCAGGAAGTTGTTACAGTTGGATACGTGGTGAGGAGAATTCCGAGAATTAGCACTGCATTAGAGAATTGTTAAGCAGACCATCAAACTTCAATGGTCGAAATCAAAGGTATGATAAAAAGTCAACCCATTTCCACAATAATTTATCTAGGTGCAAGTTTGAGTTATCCATCACCTAGGATTGTTGAACTATGTAAGTTAGTACCAGAAAAAATTGAAAAATCATGGGTGGTACAATTAGCCATAGGTACTAAACGTAAAGTCACTAGTTATGTAAAAGACTGTGAAATACCGATGAATGAATTTAATACGCATGCTGATATAAAAATTTTACCATTAGGTTCCTAAGACTAATGTTGAATTGTTATGATAAAACCTTTACATGCATAGCTGATACTAGAAACACAATTAAAGTAAAAGGAATTCCTAGAAAGGTTATGATCATAGAGATCTTTGCCTTACAAATGAAGATTTATGTACGTAAATGATTTAAAGTATTTGCCGTCTATGTAATGGATGATAAAGATAATGATAACAAGCTTAAAATATAATATATACCTATCTTAAAAGATTTCAAATAAATCTTTTCGTAAGAAGTCTCTTGACTACCTCCGAAAATAGACATAGACTTTACAATCAATTTGATACCGAGAGTGGTATCAGCATCGAAAGCTATGTATTAGATGAATATATTAGAACTTACATAACTTAAATCACAAATGCAATAATTAATCGATAAGAAGTATATTTGACCTAGTGTTTCCCCTTGGGGAGCACCGATATTATTTATAAAGAAGAAACACAGAACTTTAAGGCTATGCATAGACTATAGGCAATTAAATAAGATGAATATTAAAAACCGATATCCTTTACCCTCGATAGACGATCTGTTCGATCAGTTCTGAGGGGAAACAATCTTCTCTAAAATAGATCTAATGTAACCCACCTGGAACTAAAAACATTTTATTTTTGTGAAAAAACATTACTTTAAAATTTATTGTAAACTTTTATGTTGTTGACCAAGGATGGTCAAAGATGATTGTAATTGAAAATTTTTATTATTTAATAATTAAAAGAAGAGACACCTATCCAAAGAAGTCTATTGAAGATTGTTCACTGACCCACTAGGAGGAATCATCTATTGTAGAAGGAAAAAATGACAAATGGAAGCAACAGCATTTACTTTCTAGTTGTTGCAGGAGGCATCTTCCCTATAATTGTGGTCATGTTCCCAAGAAAGGAGGAACTGAGCAGGTGGCTCATTTAATTACAAAACTGACCTGAAAACCTAGACAAGCTTATATATACCATCGAATGAGCATAAGGCTCACTACATTCTAAGATATTAGAACCTTGTGGTTTTGCTGGAAACTGAAAAGTTAGGCATACAACAGGAATTTGATGAGGGGAAAGCTAAAGTGAGTTGCTAGAGTGTTGAATGCAAATGTGACTGCTGAGTTACATAGAGGAATGATTAGATTCTACATAGTATCTTCATCCTAGTCGTTCAATGAATAGGCTCAGGGGTCCTAAAGCAAGTGAGCTTGGCTTCTTTCAGGAGATAGTTGGGAGGAACAGTCTTCTTTTGGTGTTTGTCCCCTTCGAAAGTTAACAAGTTCTTTAATGTTATGGGTTTATTATATTAAAATATTTATCTGTTATTTCTGAAGGATTTATGAATGAAGAAGTTTCCAGAATTATTTATTGTTTTTCGATATAAGTAGGAAAGTTTATTTCCTATAAATTATCAATTACTCAGTGCTACTACTTACACAAAATTTCCAAGTAGAAATGGTTGGCTATCTTATAATATTATTAAGAAACAATATGTCACATCCCCATCCCTTCGACCAGCAAAGAGGATGCGACGAACACCACATACAGCTGGGCAAACAGCCCCATGAACATAAACAAAAGAGATCAATGCTGAAATGATAGCTTAAACATGATGCATAACAGAGTGCATAAAACATCATACAAGATGCATAATTCCTCAAACATTCAGCGGAAGCAAACAGACATACATTCCTACAATTCCATCATCCCACATGTTCATTATTATTCATTTAACATCAATAGAATTGCAGAGATGAAGTAATCAGCAGCACTTATCTATTGATGAAAAATTCACCCCACAACCAGCTACGTCGCTGCAACGTTCCACCCAACCATAGGCCAGCATGCTCATCAATCTCTCAGCAACGCTGCCACCCCCGAGTTGGGCATGATTCCTCCAAGGATAAGGGTCAACGTAGGCTTACACATAGCCGAGGAACACAATCAGCCAAACCAACACTACTGGGTTTACCAGGCCTTCACAATCGTACAAGCCAGCACAGTCCAAAGACCAACCACTGCATATACGCAGCAAAACAAACCCTTCACAGCCCTCTGAAGAAAGCAAAACAACCGGTGACAGTACCAAACGAAAGGTGAGACACAGCTCAAGCCTACAAGGCAACTCAGAGTTGTTCTTGGCCCTAACGTGGCCAAAACAACTCAGCAACAACACCCAAACCAGGGTATATCAGCAGCCATAATTCATAATGGATGATAGCAGCATTGACAGTACACAAAACAGGGAAGAAGACAAACTCCAACAATCCGCAACAGCCTCAAACGTAACACCACCACACAGCTCATGGTTTGGGGAAAAAAATAGCCCCACAACATAATCAGTGAGCACCGCTCACAACATGGGAAGACGACTTCAGATAGTCTGTGCGTAAAGGGAAAGACGCAGCCCAGACAGAGCATGGATGAACACACATGCACAGTTCGAAGTGGAAACAGAAAATCAAACTCTCAACAGTCCCCAAACATCGTGGGAAAACACAACAGCAACCCAAATCGTGAGTTAAACCAACAACAAGCAGAAAACGTGGATTAAAGCCATGGTCATTCACATACCAGCAGAAATCGAGCCCCTTTAGGCCATTCACCTGCTCGCTGCATGCACAACTAAGAAGAGCCGCGACTAGTGCGTGAGGAAGACGAACTAACCCCCGCCTGTGTGTCCCTTGTGAGCATGAACAGCTCCCCTATGCACGTGGATGTGCAAACTTTGGCTCTGCGTGAGGAAGAACCGACCATGGAGAGAACGAACAGACCATGCCCAGAGTGCGTGAGGAGATGAACCGACCTCCGTGTGAGAGTGAACCCGACCAAGGAAGAATGCGCGATGGGGAGAAGATGGAGGAATGAATGCAGTCATGGGTGGAGTGGGCGCATGGGCAAGGGCTGACAGCCTCCACACCCACCACCATAACTCCCCCAACAACCAAAACCAAGAAATTGAAGAGGTTGGAGAGGTTGGGTAAGACAAGAAAGGTGGAAAACCAAAACAAGGTGGCAACACATGGGTTTTTCCCCCATAGACCAAGGTTTGACATCCCCCGCCCCTTATCCTTTGAAACCATGCCCTTTTCATTCAACGTTGCACTGCCGTAGCTGGTTGTGGTTTTTAGTTTAATTGATGTGCGTATTTACATGATGCTGAATTATAATGTACCAAATGGCACGATAAACCATCGGCAACTATCCCCATTGCCGAAACACACACACAACCAAATCTATGGTGGGGATTTTTCCTTGAGCTCCTCACCACGATTAATTACAATATATACATCATGCAAACGGGGTAAAAACCGGGGACATTACACAATATTATATATATTTTCAACTAATTGTTAAGTATTGTACATAATTAGTAAATGTTAACATTCCTAATTAGGGTTGCCTTAGTTAAATATAGTAAATCCTTAAATTATAAAAACTAATCCTACTAAAATAATAAGATCTATATTCGAAACACTTTGGCCTCCAGCCGAGGGTTAATACCCATAAAAAATAAAATATATATATATGAATATTAACTTTTATCATGTATAAATCTCTTATAGCCGAAAGGCTTTGATATTTTCATATTTTACTTAGTATCGGGCTTAGCTACTCTAAAGAATGAGTTAGGGTTAATATTTTGTTTTAATAACACACTAGTAGAAGTTTATATATATATATATATATATATATTATATTTACTCAGGTACCAATCTCACATAGCCGTAAGGCTTATTATTCCATAATTTATTTCCTACAGCCAAAACGCTTAGGGTTTTTAAATAATTTACTCAATATAAAATTTACTCAGCCAAAAGGATTTTTGTTTTAGAATTTACTCAGTTTCAATCTCATAGACGAAAGGTTTGTCTTTCTTCCAAAAATGATTTAGGGTTAACTTTTCACATAACGAAATGAAAGTTTAAACACAATTGTAAAATAAAACTAACACTCATTTATAAGAAATTTTACACGTGTCCAGGGTTTGAAGCCTGTAAGGCACATTTACCCAGTAATTTATAAAAAATTAAAACCTACAACAACACCACCTAAGATAGGACTTAGTATGGACGAAGGAGGGCCGCAATTATTTTTTTAACTAGAATTTCTTTCTCTTAACAAAAGCATTTACACAGTAGTTAGTTGAGCACGTACAAACCCTTTGCACATAATATTAAAGTGGTATATCATTTACATAGAATAAATGATTTAAAACAACTTACAGTGTAGTAAGAATAAACAAATTAAAACAAACCAGTGCTATTCTAAACAATATGCCAGAAGTAACATCAATGGTTTCGAAGGAGTTTTTAAACAAAATTCTTCCACTTTTTTTATAAACAAAATGTCTCATAGAACATAGCTGCAAATTTCAATGGTTCAAATAATATACAGAGTAATATTATTAACCATATACAAAACTTAAACTAAGAGAAATCGCAGTGGCTTGTTTCCCTTAAAACTTCACAAAAAATTTCTATCAAAGAGCTTCATTACACACAGACTCCATGGTCTATAGCCAAAAGTGAAAA
>LPNX010884202.1:3651-38657 GCA_001517045.1 Pseudotsuga menziesii | reverse complement strand
GGGGGGGGGGGGGGGGGGGGGGGTGTGCAAATCTTGTAACATCCAACGAAGCCAAACCCAAACAAGACAAATGTTGTGCCAACCTGTTTTCACATTGTCGGGATCATAGGGTTCAAGGCTTAAGGTCTTATCGGAACCCTTAGGTGCCACCCTCGACACGAGCTCATCCAATCCAAGTAGCAACTGCTGAAACTTCCTTCCAGTCAAACCAACAGAGGTTAAAACGTGGCATTTATAAAATAATGCTACTCTAAAATTGAAACAAACAAAAACGAAAAACATCTTACGTCAGCTTGAGAACTCAGCAATGGAAACAGTGGTGACATGTCAACGAAGGAGCCATGGCAACATTTTTTCTCTGCAAGGAGAAACAATGGATAGTCGATTGTTTGAAGGGTCAAGAACCTTCAGCTCTTCCCCATCATCCCAACGCAAAAGAACGATACCGAAGACTAAACCCTTTTGTGGTTTCGTCAGGTTGTTTACCCTCTTCACAGCTGCATGGCACTATAAGCCCATTCACATGGGAATATTAACTATCCATCCACCTCCACATAGATTAAAATCCATCCCCACTCTCTATAGTCTAAGTTTCGATTTTATATGTCGTCCATGGTATGAATAAAATAAACTAGGTTGAGCATAGCATAAACGACCTTTTTCATGTTTTCTTGTAAGTGCAAAATCACTTTCGAAAAATTGTTTAACCTTTAGCAATAAGGGTGTCATCTTTGAACTTTTACCCTAGTTCTTTAGTTTTCTTAGTAGCACAAGGAGGGGGAAACTAATCCCTTTTGTTGAGAACACCTACAATAGTGCATGGTTAAACATGCATTAGCTCATAGAAGCTAAGTAATACCTTTAGCTTATAACCCTAGCAACGAAATAGGGTATGTAGGAAGAAGGGCTTAAAACATATTAAAAACATGGTGAATTCATCCGTATGGTAAAGCAATATAGTATACAAACTGTAAGTTTCGACAAGAAGGAAGGAATCATTAACTTTTGAACACAAGTAATTGATCAAACTACTTTAAAAACTATACACCAGTATAGTGTCATATGAATTAGATATTGGAGTGTTTATTTTTCAAGTTGTTAAGTAGAATTTTTATTATGACTAAGTCCTATGTTGTTCATAGACTGTAGGATTATAATAATTCATTAAGCTATGTAAGCTAGGTATAGTTTCATAAATGGATCTAAACACTTCGTATTAATTTTTTTCTACTTATGGAAATTTTGGAGATGTTACATGTGGTATCAAAGTGAGTTTTCAAATACTAGGTCTGAACTTGGCTCAACTCGCACACAAAAACAGGAAAACAAAAATACTGTCAATGTTTAAAAATTTGTTTATACAGAACTATAAATTTTTATTTTGCAGGAAATGGAAGGAGTAGAGGCATCTGTTGAAGATGGATCATATCATATTAATCCAGATAATCTATATGTAGAACTAAATAATCATCCATCTGAATTACTTCAAACTATAAGACTTAAAAGCTGAATTACAGACAGTTAAAGAAGATAATGAAAGAATCCTAAGAGAACAGGAAGAATTAAATCAAATATTGCTGGATAAATTACATAATGAAGGAAAGGATAAAAGAAAAGAAAATGAAACTGAATCAGGAATTATATCTTACAAGTGTAAAGGTAAAAAGTTAAAATTTTCTGATCATGAAAGTAATTGCTCTTTAGGAATTAATGTTAGGTCATAGAGATCCTGAAACATAAATATTCAAGTGAAAGTAGTGATAGCGACAACAGTCATAAAAAGAGAAAGTATAAACCTTACGAAGAAATTTGAGGAGAGTTTAAGAAGATAAAAACCCCCATGTTCAATGGTGAGGTAGGAAAAGAAGAAGAAGCCGAGGCATGGCTGTTAGGTAAGAAAAACTGTTTTCAAATCTATAATTACTTAGATAGGCTGAAAACTAGAATGACTATCTATAACTGAACAGGAAAAGATGATACATGGTGGAAGGATATCAAAAGAGTGAAAAACATTAAAGAAAAGTATGTAACTTGGAGGACTTTTAAGAAATACTTACAAAAAAAACTAAACAATATTACAAAGAAACACATGGGATTCACCTTGTTGAGCAATATCTTACCATGTTCATTCATAAAGGGGGGGTTTTAACTTTGAAAAATAAGGTCAATGTATTGTAGGTATTGGGGGTTGGGAAATAGGTTATGGGGGGTTTGTAGGTATTGGGGGTTGGGAAATAGGTTATGGGGGGTTTGTAGGTATTGGGGGGGTATAAAAAGGGGTTTCTAGTAAAAATAAGAAATATCTTGTAAAAATAGGGGTTTGTTAATTGGAAATATGTATTAGTAGGGGGGCTCAACAAAATGATTTTTGCTAGTAATTACCAATATCTAGTGAAATTAGGTGTATTCTTTAACATCCCATGAACGAAGGAGCTACGACATGGTTTCACTAAGTGAATACCCCGTGCAAAGAAAGGGCTAAGGAATTTTACGATCTTAATCTAGGTTCAATGTCTATGAAGGAACTAAGTAGTAATTTTTTAAGTTTATTATGATACGTACCTTATATCATCGATGAGAAGCCTAAGATACAGAGGTTTTTGAGTTGTTTACCTCTTAGCTTCAAGGACGAAATTGAATACGATAATCCAAAAACCCTTGACGAAGCAATGATGAAAGCTAATTTATGTCATGAACAAAGAAAAAATATATGATAAGGTGTACCTAATTGGAAGGGTAAAAGAAGAGATAATTTTGAACAAAAAAGGAAAGGCTTTAAGTCCAACATAAATTTCAGAAATAATTCCCGAAACTATTCTAAGAATACTTATCAAGGAACATACTTTAAAAGTAATACACAACAAAATTTTACAACAGCTAAGAACAAAGACATACCTAACAATCATGTTAAAAATAATGAACAAAGAAAACCTATAAAATGTTGGGAATTCTAGGGACCTCATTATGCGAAGGATTCTCCAAATAGAAAGAAGAATTTTAGCAATGTGCATACAATTCAGGAAGAAGCAATTATTGGTGACGTAGTGAACACGAAGCCCATAATTAATGTAGACTTGGAGAATCGACAGGATGATCACCAAACATCTATGTTTGAAATATAAGGTATGATACATAATAAACCCATTTCTATTTTGATAGACCCAGGCGCTAGTTTAAGCTATGTGTCAGCTAGTATAGCAGAAAGTTGTAACTTGCATTTGAAAAAGTTTGAAAAATCTTGGTTGGTTCAATTAGCTACACGAACCAAGAGAAAGGTAGTTAGCTATGTTGAAGATTGTGAAATGTTTATGAGTCAATTTAAAACTCAAGTGAAATTAAATGTACTACCTCTAGGGTCATATGATGTTTTAATAGCTATGGACTGGTTGGAAAAAACAGAGTAGTTTTAAATTGTTTTGAGAAAACATTTACATGCTTAGATGGAAAAGAAGAAACAATTATAGTGAAAGGAATACCTAGAAAAGTTTCTGTTAGAGAGATTTCATCTTTGCAAATGAAAAGGTCTGTGTGTAAAGGTTGCAAATTTTTTGTTGTGCATGTAATGAATGACGAACACATGAATAAAGAAGATAAATTAAAATTTGATGATATACCAATTTTAAAAGAATTTTTAGATGTATTCTCGGAAGAGATTCCAATATTATCTCTGAAAAGAGAATTGGATTTTACTATTGAATTAATATCGAGAGCTATACCCAACTCAACGACTCCTTACTGGATTAATATCCTCAAACTTAATGAATTGAAATTACAACTACAGGAGTTATTAGATAAGAATTACATAAGACCAAGTGTATCCCATTGGGGAGCACCTGTCTTATTTGTTAAAAAGAAAGACGATACCTTATGTTTATGTATAGATTATTGTCAGTTAAACATGATGACAATTAAAACATATATCCATTGCCTCGCATAGATGATCTGTTTGACTAGATACGTGGAGAAACGATATTCTCAAAAATAGACTTGAGATCTAGATATCATCAAGCCAGAATTAAAGATGAAGATATATTTAAAACTGCATTCATAACCTGTTATGGGCATTATGACTTTGTAGTTATGTCATTTGGGCTAACGAACGCTCCAACATCTTTTATGTGTTTAATGAACAATGTATTAAGTAAGTATCTGGATAAATTTGTATTTTTCTTTATTGATGACATGCTAATTTATTCAAAAACAAAATAAGAACATGATGAACATTTAGAGACAATATTACAAGTTCTAAGAGAACACAAATTGTACACTAAATTCAGTAAATGTGAATTCTTTAAAGATAAAATACAATATCTAGGCCATGTGATATTCAAGGAAGGGATATTAGTGGATCCTAATAAGATAAGAGCAATAATGAAATGGTATGTTCCTAAGGATGTATTGGATGTACGATCATTTATGGGGATTACAGGTTATGATCGGAAATTCATAGAAGGATTCTTGAAGATTGTGAATCCCATAACATCCTTACAGAAAAAGGGAAAAATATTTGTATGGGATTTAAGATGTGAAGAAATATTTAATAAGTTAAAAGAATTATTAACTAATACACCTATCTTAAAAATAGAAGATCCAAATAAGGACTTTTTTGTATGCACTAATGCATGCAATGAGGTCCTAGGTGGATTATTAACGCAAGATGGTCATGTAATATCATATGAGTCAAGAAAGTTGAAAATACATAAAAAAAAAATTATGCTATCTACGATTTAGAGTTGGTTGCCATAATACATGCTTTGAAAATATGGCATCATCATCTGATTAGTAGAAGATTTGTATTAATGTCTGACAACATAAGTTTGAAATACTTTTTGATCAACAAAATCTGAACGCAAGGAAAATAATATGGTTAGCTTTTCTTAGTGAATATGATTTCGAGATCAAACATATAAAAGAAAAGAGAATAAGGTGGTTGATTCCTTAAGCAGAAATAAAAATATGATTTTTATAACAGTTGTTAGAAGCTATAAAACAGAATTGGATGATAAGTTTGAAGATAGAGTAAAAATTGACAAAGATTATCAAAAGTTAAGAGAAAAAGTTACAGAAAATGAATATGAAAATATAAAAACAGATCTCAGTTTGAATGAAAAAGGTTTAATGCTGTATAAAAACAGATTATACATATCTAATGTACCAAAAATAAAATTGTTGATCTTAAATGAAGTACATAAGAGTCCTTACTCGGGACATCATGGTTACCAAAAGATAATAACAATGTTAAGAAAAGATTATTTATGGCCCAATATGA
This sequence comes from Pseudotsuga menziesii, assembly GCA_001517045.1. Classification (NCBI taxonomy): domain Eukaryota; kingdom Viridiplantae; phylum Streptophyta; class Pinopsida; order Pinales; family Pinaceae; genus Pseudotsuga; species Pseudotsuga menziesii. The sequence continues at coordinate 33,388 of LPNX010884202.1, read as the reverse complement.
AGAATGAAGTAGTTGAATATATAGCTAGAGGTATATAATGCCAGCATGTTAAAGTTGAGTATCGACACCCAGCAAGTATTTTGCAACCATTACCAATCCCAGATTGGAAATGGGAAATTATCAGCCTTGATTTCATAACAAGTCTGCCTAAAAATCAAAATCAAAATGATTCTGTGATGGTAGTAGTAGACAAACTTAGCAAGGAATCTCATTTTATACCTGTAAAAACTACTTATAAGGCTACTAATATTGTTGATATTTTTATGAAGGAAATCTTTTGTTTGCATGGAATTCCTAAGATGGTAATTTCTGATAGGGATCCTAAGTTTATTGGTAATTTATGGAAATCGTTGTTTAAAGGATTGGATACTAAACTAAATTTTAGTACCACTTATCATCCGAAAACGGATGGACGAGCAAAAAGAGTAAATCAAGTTTTAGAAGACATGTTAAGGATGTATGTTAGGGATCATCCAAAGAAATGGGAAGCATATCTGCACTTAGTCGAGTTTTCTTATAACAATCATTATCAAGCTTCAACTAAACTTAGTACTTTTGAAATACTGTATGGTAGGAAATGTAATCCTCCCATTTCATGGAAAAATCCGGTTGACAGATTGATGTTAGGACCTGACTTGTTAAAAGAAATGGAACTAACAGTGAAACAGGTACAAAGCAATTTGAAAATTACACAGGACAGACGAAAGAGTCATGTAGAACTTAAAAGAAGTCAAAAATAATTCCAATTAGGTGAACATGTTTTTGTAAAGGTAAAACCCATAAAAAAATCCTTTAAGTTGGGGAGTTGTGCTAAATTAGCACCTGGGTATTATGGACCATTTGAGATATTGTCAAGAGTTGGACAAATGGCTTATCAGTTAGATTTTCCACCTAATCTCAAATACATAATGTATTTCATATTTCTATATTGAAAAAGTATGTGCATGATGCTACTCATGTAATCGATTGGAATGTTATTGTAATGTCAATAAAATCCATAAATATATTTTTTTATAGGCTAATAAACTACTAAACATTAAGGACATCTTTATTTATACTGCTATTGTAGCTGCAACCTTTTTCCCCAAAATTTTAAATTTTAGGGCCCTCCTTTTGATTTGCTATTATTAGATCTAGCCTAGGAGTATTTGGTTTTCGCTGAAGCTTCCCTAAAGTTCAGATTTTTCCCTGAAAATTTTGATTTTTTTCATTTTCAACATCGAAAGACTAGCCGACTATCCTTCCGATATCGAAAGCATAGTAGACTGTCTTTTCGACATTGCGGAAGCCCAATGGTATATAGTCTATTAGAAGTACTTTCATCTTCCTCATCGATACGTCGAAACCATGAATTCTTTTGTCTTCATTTTGTTTTTCGAGCTTAACACTCAGCATTTTGATTACTGGTAATTTTTATCGCTATCGGAATGTTCTACAACAGTGAACCAGAGTATTAGTATTTTACGCTGTCGACGTTGTGGAAGCCAGGTGATGAACGTTCCAAAAGTTAGTTTGTTTCCTCGTCGATTCCTTAGAGTTTAGGTGTTTCAATCTCCGACACACATTAGAATGAATAGAGTTGCGATGATAGTGCTTGGAGCTGCTGACACTGTAGAGGATGTTCAGTCTTGAGGTTTTGCACTTAGTGCTTAGTGGTGCCGATGCCGATAGACTTAAAAGTTATCATGGGTATGTAGTTGGTTTTGCATCCGCTGTTGCAGCTATCATCCGAACTACCTTTCCGATTGTTAGAGGTTTTCATTGCCGATAAGTTTAATTATCGATAGGGTTTATCCACCGACATTTTCTGCCGAAAGTTCTATATATATGAGAGGAGCATTATTTTATTGGTTATCCGTATTTTTACTCGATGTTTGGTCCAGTCCTTGTCATTTGCATGATTTCATGTGCCCAGCTGTCCGAACTCGATTTGCTAGCGTTGCCACCATGAAGTTTTTGGTCATCTCATCAACTAGACTGTTGTTTTGATTTTTATTGGTTGATTTGGAACCGTTGGTTTTTTTCGTCTGGTTAGGTTTTTCGTGAGTTAGGTTTGTCCACAAAAAGGGACGTTTGTCTTTGTAGTGTGCATGCTATTTTATTTTGAGGGTGAAGAGTTAGCTGTTTACAATTTTTTTTTTTAGCAAGAGGATTTTGAGGCTACGTGATTGTTGAGCCATTATGGATGCTTTTGCTCCAGTGCGAAAGATTAGGGCATGGTGTAGACAAGCACTTCACTATCTGCACCACCCATTCTTTTGGTTGTCCATAGCCATCCAGGGGATGCGAAACTTTTGCTTACACTTACCTTTTCCTTGGGACTACGGGGGGCTTTCCATTTTTCAGTCGGGTTGGGGTTTTTCGACAAGAAGAACGCTGCGTAGGGTCTAATGCTGTTGAGTTGGGTTTTGAAGACAAGCAAAAGGAATAGTTTAATTCATCCTTCTATTTTCAGATTAGTTCGAATGCGACCCGGTTTAAGATAAAGAATTTTTTTTTTTCTCTCGGGGTTGTGAATTTTACAAATAGTGGACTTAGGCGGTTTTAAGACACAACTTGCAGGATTTTTCTTTCGCCTTGATTAATTCTTTCATGCATTTGAATACTGTGTGTAGTTTATTTTTCAGAATGCATATTGAAGAGGTAAACAAATTGATATAGTCCTTGTTTATTGTTTAAAACACTTGCTAATAGCTCAATGGGTCTAAAATCATGCTGTGATGATTACAGGGTGATTATTGTAACGAAAACATGTCAAAGAGGCAAAAGAAAAAGGATCCTATGGTTGAAGGAGAACTTGAAGTTGAGATTATCACCAAGGTTGATTATATATATGAAGATACCAAAGCTTCCACTGGGGTCGAACCAGACTACAAGTGGGGAGAGTTCTATAGGATGATTACCAACTAGAACGTACCTGATGCGGGTTTTGAAGAGCTAACCATTTATGCCAACATTGAGAAATCGGCTCTCATGTAAGTAGCCATAAGACCCGAATTGTTCCCTGGTTTGGAGGTGATAGGTTGGATTCTTCCTAGGGCAGATGTAACTACAATGATTCTGGAAAATACTGCCAAGCAGGGCTACGTTGCATACAGCCTTGCATATGTCTCTATGGCTTATCATCAGCCTTTAGCCCATGTTTACTTGACAGAAAGCTGGTTAAAAGAGACAGCTATTGATCTGGTAGAGACAGTTTAAGAGAATGATGATACCGGGAAAAAACTTCTGAACCAAACCTTCCGGAGAGTATGATACCTCTACTCTCCGTACTCCATATAGGTTAATTCCACTAATGTTAAATAGTATTTTTAGCAGATCCCACAGGAAGAGCTTCAAGATAGGGTGGATACCAATTATCTTCTATGTGGCTACTCAAGGAACCATTTTTAATTGGTTAAACATAGTGTCAAATAGCCTCTTAGCATGCATATCAGCAGCCTTAGGAGGGGTGTCACAAAAGAAATCAGAATTCTATATGAGCTCTATCATAATTGACTGTATATTGTGCACTCAGTCTTTTCTAGCTTTGAGACGTAACTGGGAGAGGGACAGAACCCCAGTATACACAACATATAAATTGTTATGGGCCCATAAATATTATAGCTATTACAGGGAAATCTGCGAGCACTTCATCATGCCTTTGTATACCCTCATTTTCTTGACTAAATGCAATTGCATGTCTGAGGAAGCATTCAAGGTCATCGAGGAATTCGGAGATTACTATTTGACCAAGGATGGGTTGTATATAAGAATGTATGGTGGTTCCAGAGCCCCTTCCCTACTCCCTAAGTATGTCACTGACTATGTACTACACAAAGAAGTAGTTAGGCAAGTGTATATTGATGGTGTAGGAAATTTCTTGTTTGAACATAAAAAGGCAACATATCCTGCGGTGTCTTTCCTGCTTGGCAGTTACAAATTTTCAAGAGTTAAACAGGCTGTAGAATTTGTTCAGGAGTTGGAGAATTTTCATTTTGGCGAAATGAATTTTCACAGGAATGACTCCCGAAATAAAGTAGTAGATTACTGCAATGAAGAGATAATTAATTTTTAATATATTGATTTTTTGGATAAGGATGAGGCAACATTCAGAAGTGCAAAGAACATAACCGCCCTTAAAAAGAGGTTCAAACAGAAAATAAATACCATGAGTGGAAAGGGAAAATTTTTGGAGAAGAATGAGACATTGGAGGAGGAAGAGTCAAAAAAGAGAGAAGAAGATGCTAGAAGGCTAGCACAGGAAGCCGAAGGTTGGTTGAAGAATGAAGAAGAAGAAAGGAAGCGAGCTGCAGAGGAAGCAGTAAGGAAGGAAGAGGAGGAGAGAAAGAAAAAAGAAGAAGCAGAAATCAAGAAAAGGTAAGAAGAAAGTGAAGGTTTGAGATTAACAGGATCTCAAAAGGACCAGCAGACGTCAGAGCAGGTAGATACACAAGGAGGGTAGGATCCAATAGACCAAGGGCAAGGACAATCTAATCCTGATCCCCCTGATCTTGCTGCATCTTCTGGCAGCACATTGGGACAAATTTCATTTTCTGGGATAGAGTTAATACCTTTCATGCCTACAGAAGGGGAGGAAGTTCCTGACTTCAGTACCATTTTTTATGATAAGGAGAAGAAAATAATTGTAAAAAGAACTAATAAAAAGGTAGAAACGGGAGGACAATCGGGAAAGATGATAATAGATAAAATAATAGTCCATGGGACAAATCAAGATCCCCGATTAATAGCAAGAGTTGGGGTAGCATTAACCCAAGCAACTGAAGATAATGTGGACCGACTCATGACCGACCTAGAAGAGTCACAAAAGAATGCAACTAAGTTAAAAGAAACTCTGAAGAAAGAAAGAAATGAGAGTCCGAAGCTAAAAAGGAAGTATGAGGACATGATGAATGAAGTCAAGACTTCAAGAATGGAGTTCTAGACTCTGCAAGAAAATAAGGAGGCCTTGAAAATATCTGTAGAGAAAATGAAAAAGACCGCTCAGGATAGCTTAGCTGAATTACAAAGGCTACATCTAGAACATCAACTGTTGAAAACTGAAAAGGAGGATATTCAGGTATCATATGAGACCCTAAGTGCCAAAAAGAATAGGTTGCAAAGCAAATTTACTGAGTTAGAAATGGAAAAGGCTACCACAGAGGAAAAAGAAAAGCAGTATCAAGAACAGGTGTCAGCCTTAGAAGAACAAACCACATCATTGAATGCATTACTGAAAGATGCTATGGAATAGAAAATAGACACACAGCCTCTGAAAGAACACGTTCTAACTCAAAGAAAGAAGATTCAACAATTACAAACATGCATAGAGGACGAAATGTGTAAAATTCTACATATAGACACCAGACTTGGGGAAATTTTAGACACTACTTCATATTTTTTGGACAGATCTCAAGATATTTTGGAGATCCTAACAGGAAGAATGGCCTGGGAAAAATAGATAAGGAATCTCCTGCGGAGTTAGCATTTAAATATCAGCAGAGTTTAAAACAAGAGTATGATCTATTGGAATTTGCTATAAATGTAGCAGAAGAATTCAAGAAAACTGTAAAATAGACAAAGGGAGCATGTGCCGAATACTGTAGGAGAGTGCTTGCTACATACAATAGATGCCAGACTTCTGCAGAGAAAATATTGGACGCGATACCAGAACATGAATTGTTTATAGAACATCTATAGAATAGGTATCAAGAAGAAGAGCAAGAGATCCAACATATTAAGGACCTATATGAAGGGATCCTAAAGAATGCGATGGCACATGCAGCAGTAAGTATACATCTACCCGAAGATCAGATGGGCCTGAGCCCTGCCAAGATAGAAAGGGTAAAGAACTAGGCTGCTAAATATGAGATTAATATCAGATTTCTTGAGCCTTCCGGATTTGAAGGCATAGCAGCAGAGGCCCATGCATGAAAGAAGTTCATCAACGACCAAGCTAGCCCTTCTTCATAAAGTGTTTTGAAAATTTTGATTTAAAATGTAATATATTTTATTAATTATGTGCACATGCTACGAGACAAAATTTTGGAAATGTAAGGTTGGGGAAGCTCAAAAGGCATTGAGGGGTAGCCCAAAGGTTTTTGTTTTTGTATAAATGTAGGAGAGGTTAGATGTATAGGGGACTTTTTTACCAGACCATTTTGGAGAGAGTATTGTAAGAAGAACTATTTCCTTTTACAATAAAGAATCACATGTTTCTGCTGGAGAATGTTTGGTGGAATGTTTCAAATGTTTACTGTGGACTAGTTGAATGTGAACTATTTCATTTTCAGCTTATTTCCATTAACTCTAAGATCGTTCTCACTCAATGAATTTCTTTTCATGTTATGAATGTACTTTGGTTTGTTCTGTGAAATTTCCACTTTGAGTAATGAAGGTTTAATTAACAATAAGCTATCTTGTTGTTCATATTTCTATTGATGTTCATGTGTTCTGAAACAATTAACAACTATCTGCGATTTTTCCTAATGCATGCGCTGAAATACATTAGTCACCGTTAAATGATAATTCTGCTCCCTAGGGATAGGTTAGTTATCCATAGATAGTTTCTTGCTATTTGTGACTTAGATGTGAGATAGGTAAGACGACATGTAAGAACCTACGCATCACATTGTGACCCTCCTCGTTATCTCTATCATTTGCATTTTAGTTAGGCACTTGCACATCATACCTTAAACACAAAAAACTAAAAATATATGCGGTGGACCGGGCCGTAACCGGTAAAACATTTTATTTGTTACTTGACCTACAGTAGTCGGACCATAAACTAGACGGATTCCCCATACCAAACAATAACGGGCTAGTTGGGAACGTTTATTGGGGAGAATCCCTAACTACTGTTACCTGCGATTTTCCAGGCATCAACAACTGCAGAATAAAAACTTGTTTGAAGAACTAAACCTAAGTTTTGTCTGCTGCTTTCCTTATGTGTTTTTCCTGTGTGATGATGATGTCTACATATTACTATTCTCCACTTCGATGCACTTATAAAATTACTTTTCATGTCTATATTATTTATTGAAATTGTCGATATTTACTCTGTTTTACGTCTTACTTTCATTTTACATGTATTTAATTTGTTTATTGTCCATTATGAAGAGGTTGACTTACCTCTGTATGTCAAGGGGTGGAGTGGCATAGTTTTGTCCCTTAAAGGTCCACTCAAAAATGTAAGGTTCCTATGCTATGGGGTTTACTTAGTTTATCATGAACTAATGCATGTGTTTAAATTCTTCTGCAGGTGACTTTTCCTATGAACCTAGGCTTGTGGACGTAACATAACTGAGTCCTAGCATCTACAACTATTGGAACCTAAACAACACTATTCCTATGCTCAAAAGCTAAAAGAGGAAAATGGGTCATAAGCCTATTCTATGCCTTATAAATATGGTAACAAAGGGTTATATTATATGCATGCAAGTTTATAACAACTATGTGGGTGAAGGTTTAAAAACCTTGGTTGCAAAACTTTTATGCTGGATCTTTAATGTGGAGGGGTTTAGGTTATGGTATAATGTATACCATCTAAACTATGGTAAAGAAATAGGAAAATTGCATTATGAGAGGGTTTTACAAACTATGGTGATGGAATTTAATATGGTGGTAAGAAGTGTTAAACCATACTATAGACTTATGTGTTTCGATTTGCATGGAGGTGGAGGCCAGGTTGACGCATTGAATGCACCTTGTTTTTCATAGGATGCATTCCTTATGTGTTGTGTTAGGGTTTTGAAGTCATTTATGTGGTCTTCATTTTGGTTTGGAGGGAGGTATCATGCTCCAGGTGGGAGCTACGCATCCATTCTGTGCAACTAGTTTAACTTGAGCTCGTGGGCAGGTATGCCACTATTCGTATGATCGCACTTTTGAGTATTTTGGTTTGGTTTATGGTTGTGTTTGCATACTTCTGATCCAAGACGGCTTTCGTTGTTGAAGGTTAGGATAGCGTGGGCACTATGCGTTTTGGAAAGGAATAACTGTTGGGTTTCCTGCGCAACCATTCCTGGTCAGCCTCGCGAAACTTGGTTTGGGAGATGTATGGTTTAAGTTATTCGTTGTTTGGTTGGATGTTGGGATTTATTCGAATCATTTTGGGAATTATGTAAATGCGAGTGTGTAAATACTTTGCATGGCTCTGTAAATTTGTAATGTGTTTCTTTAATTTAACAATGTCATTTCTCTACAATGGCACATGCGTTGCCATGGCTTGATAAAGGACGCGAATGGTGAAAAATGTGGTTTAAATGGTTGTGTTTGGTTGATGAGAATGTAGCTCTGTTTGATTACGATGTAGTCTTCTTTATACAGGAATCCGTAATCACTTGGCCCAGGCTTTACATTTGCAATGCAGCCTATGTAGATGTAGTTTAATTTTACGAAACAATTTGTGTCTGTGTATGTAATTGGTTGGGAAAGAGCGTAGCTCTGTTCTGCACTTTATATGTGGCGTTTTAATAAATAAATTATGGGAATCCTGTAAGGCTAAACCCTACGTGAATAACAAGGGTGGTAATTTGTTGATTATTTTAGCTTGTATTTGCAGGATACGATCCTAGGTTCGTAGATGATTTGACTATGTTAAAGGTTGAAATCCCTCGTTTCGTTAATGTGTTTGTAAGTGGTGATTAATGAGTTAGTTCTTGGAATTCCACCAACATGGTATGTTTGGGGATAGGATCTGTTTAGGAATAAATGGCCGGTAACCAGTCCTTAAAGGATTCGATTGCTGGGAAGTTTTAATATTTTTTAAAATGGGTGGTATTTAATGGTATGACGTGGAAAACGTGGATAGGCTCTCGGCCTTCACGCCTTTGGTATTTTTGATAGTTTGTTTTATAAATTGGTTTATAATGTTATTGTAATGTTCCGTTTGGCTTAATGGTAATAGTTTTATGAGTAATTATGTATTGGGACGATGCATTTGCTGGCAATATGCAATCTGCCAACACAGTGATTTATTTTTAAGGTTTTAAGTTGGTAAATTAAGAGATTCGATTTATGGTATGATTGTTTATAAATACGTTTATAATTGGTTTATTTATTTTAATGATTGTGCAGAGTTAAAATAATGTTTAGTGTAGGAATGAATGAGTTTGTTTATTATTAGGTTTATTTATCTAGACTTGTTAATCTCTGGTTTATTTTAATATGTGACCTAGGTTGTAACTTAGGTTATAGTTTATAAGTTTCAATAGCAGTTAGGGTTTGAATCTAGGTTACAAATTCTAACATAAATTTATGCACTAATACATATAACTCTGATAGATTTTTTAACCTAGAATTCTATCTAGAATCTAAAATATGAGTTTTACTTTACACAATAAATACAACCTGAGACATATAAGAAATATGGGAAGTAAATTTGCATCTCTTTAATCCATTGCATAAATACTATAAGTAAAAATATGTAAACATGATTAATAAAACTTGAGAAGGTAATAAACTCATACCTGTAACTTTTCGGCTCATTAATGGCTAGGAACCATGCACACTTAAGCACACAGAATTAATTAAAACTGAGATATCTATGACCTTAGATATGTTAACTGGATAACTTGGGAACTACCACATTCCTCCCAACCATGACCTGAAACCGTTCTTGGTTTTAATCCAGATCCCAAGCTTTCTTTTGCTTGTGAGCTAACACTTTGTGTTCTTCCCAAGATTTCCTTTGCTTGTGAGCTAGCTATTGAGACATGGAGGATTGAGGTGGTGGAGGCCCAGGTGGAGGACTCAGTTTCTCCAGTTTGTAGACGTGTCGATAGAGGTTGTCACTTGTGTAATCTCTGATTTGATTAATAGAAATATATTTTCCTGTCCATTTAATGTGCAATTGAATGAATATTGAATCCATGTGTTAGCACCTTCTATGTTGAGAAATTGAAGGAAGATAAGACCAAGAAATGATAAGGGATCAATTAAAAATGGTGAAATATGACCAAAAGGCATGCATTAAACATTGGAAAAAGGTTAATATTCATGAATTATTTTACTGCAGCATCAGAGGGTGTAGATTTGTGATCGTGTGGATCCACATTCGTAAAATGACCCGCTAGGAAAAGTTGCATGAGAGTGAATATTTTGGTGGAGAGTAGAATGGGTTAACGAGTTAATAAGATCGATGGTTAGGAGATAACAGGGATTAAACATATGGCCATAAGTTAATCTGCGGTATAAAGATGCAAGGTTAAACGATGATAAAGGTTGGAAGATTGCATAGAAGGGGTTTGATCTAATGGTTTAGAAGAAAGATGTAACTTGATCAACGGCCATAATCTAATCCGGAGCCTGAACTTGTGAGACAGTTAAAACAGATGAGTGGTAGCAGAATTCAAACCGCTTTCCACGTGGCATTCTTTAGTGAGTTCCACTGGGGAAAGTGGTAAAGTAAAAACAACTTATTGCAAGCTCTGGAACCGTTATCCGTCATACAAAAGTGAGTTGTCCAAGGTAAAGTTATTTTTTGTTTGCACGTTGTGGGTGAATAGAAGCAGTGACAGTGCGCCATGTTTTCCAAAAGTCAATTCCTTAGCATCTGCCAGCTACCAGGTAAGCCTAAACTCTGATATTTTTCTTGAAGACTTGTTGCCGCTATTTGTTATGGAAAAAGATCAGAGTTCGGGGGTATTATGCAGAGTTTTAGATGAAAGAGAAGAAGCAGTTATTGATAGGGAAAGGAATGTTTTTGACCCAATTCTGTCAGTATGCAGCGTCTCTGTTGCAAAGGAACGTTTATGGTAGTATAGGTTACAGGGAAATGATGTCCTAAATGTCTGTAATTCCTTCCTATATTACTTTGTAGTCGAACAAACTATACCCTTCCCGGAGTTCGTCGAGTGGTGTGAAAACAATTATTCATCTTCTGAAAGGGTTGTTATGAGTCGTGCAACTTCGAAAATTCTCTGTAGAGTTAACGCAAAAACTGTTCGCAAAGTGTTAAGTTTGCCTAATAATTTCCTCGTAAGCCCTAAGTCTTTCAATGAACAAGTTCTGATTGAGTTGTACAAAAATTGCAAAACTGAAATTAGATGTTAGTTCTTGTCTAGTATTTTAAAAGTTGGTCAGTCGTTAGAAGGTTTGTTTTTACCATACAATGTTAGTATTTTCAGAGATGAAGTCCAATTAGTCATGTCAGTGGTCAGTCAAGTGTTGGGTCTGGATAATGATAAACATGTGAGTGAAGTCATTTTGGGTTTTTTGCTGAGTATTGGCTCAACCGACCCTGAATCCAATTTAGTCCGTTGTTTCAATTTTGATGAGTTTTTAGCTGAAGCAATCCATACCCAGTTAGTTGAGTTTCCCAAGGTTAGGTTTTTCAGGTACCAGTCTTATTTGTTGAACATGTTATTGTGTTCAAATGTGTCAAAGCTATAGTTTCTATCTACAATGTTTTCTTCGGAACTTCCAAAGCAGATCAGCATGTTCGAATTTGTGAATACGATCATGGATGAGGTATATAAAATGATTTTTGATGTTGTCTTACCTAGGGTATTGGAAGACATGAGAGTCATGTTGCAATCTTCTTTAGAAGACATAACAGGGGATTGGTTTTTACACAAGGAATTTACTGTTATGAGAGTGTATGGGTTCACTAGAGAACCATAAATGTTACTTGCCTTCTTAACACCAAGAGTGTTTGCATTAGAATTCATTAGGCAAAGGCTGTGTGCAGAAGAGGAACACTTCAGAGCATTCAAGAAATCTTCTAATGTAAAATTCCCTCTAAAGGTTGGTCCTTTTATCTTCAAAAATAAAAGTGCTTTGTTGGTTGTTGAAAAATTATTGGAAGCTATGGACTTTCAGAAAGAAGAAAAAATGAATTATGACCCGCATCAGATTATTTCTCAGAGAAGGAAATTGAACAAAAACAAACCGTTTGATCATCAAGTCATTGAAGGATTAGATAAAATGACTAATCTTTTTATTTTTGAAGAAGATCTAGAGGTTATGAAAGAAGAGATGGTGGAAGCCGATGAAGATAAGAGAGATAAGTTGGCTTTAACAGTTCAAATGTCTGTTAATTCTGATGATTTTAATAAAAGGACTTTCTCTAAAACAAGTTGCATGGACATAGATTCAAGTAAAAAAATCAAAACGCAACCTCAAAATGGACTAATCAATTCAGAAGAAGTAAGTTTAGAAGACTTAAAGAAAATGGTTTTGTTTCAGAAAAAATATGTACAAATGCAACAATGTTCTTTTGAGTATGAAGGTAAAATAGAATCTAGCTCTTGGTACAAGTCTAAGACAGATCTGATGTCAAGTTATGCTGATAAGGAGATGCAGCCATTGGATGAAACTAAAAATCTGCTTCCTCGAGTTAGAAATTTAATTAATCAAAAAACTTCATTGGTTTCTACTCGGGATGTAGAGAGAAATACCCTGAAATTTGCTGTGGTGAGTGACAAAAAGGTGTTTGAGATGGAAGTAAAACTGGATAAAATTAGCGTCCCTGATAAAATATAGCTCCACAAACAAATCGGAGATGTCATTTATTCTGATTTGCTACATGCTAATGTGAAAGTTACTAAATTGCAATCTCTTTTGGATAAAATGGAAGTTTAGTTAAAACATGAAAAAGTTGAAAATAAAGCCAATTTGATTCAAATAAAGAAGCTACAGGGAGATATCATAAGTTTAGGGGCTGAACCAAACAATGTGCAAGCAACAAAGAAGCTTCTGGAAGAGAAAGATAATACTATTCAAGTGTTGAAAAAGAAGCTGAAGGTCCCTAACACTCAACATGCTCAGTCTTCAGAATTGATTGAACTGCAAGAAGAAAAAGAAAAGGTTTACCAAGAAATGATGGATTACAAAGGGAAATTATTGAAGATGCAAGAGGAGAAGAATAAATGGGAAACAGAAAAAGCTGATTTGATAACTCAAGTCACAAGGTTGAATAAATGTCAAAATGAAGAAAAGGAAGTTATGGAGGAATTAATGAATCAACCTTTCATTGATACAGTAGAATCCCTTGTTAATGTTGAAGAACCAGTAAATGAATTTTCTGTAGATGCTTTGCTAGTTCCCATGTCTCAGGTAAGTTTGAAGGAAGTGGAGATTAAAGGGTTAAAGGATGAGAATGAAAAGATTAAGTTGGAATTGGCTAAAAGTATCGAAGAAAAAAATAAAGCTTTGATTGAGAAGACCCAATTGCAGAAAAAATTCAATGAACTGAAAGAGAGAAACACAAGAAAAGTTCCTTTGGAAGGAGATAAATATTTGATCTGGGATACATTGTCTGTAGAAATTACCAAGTTCAAACATTATTTAAATTTTATCAGTGATGAAAGTGCATTAGTAAATTTGGCTGTTCAAAGATTAAAATTATCAAATGAAACCATGGAAAATAAATCTCTGGACACTTCTCATAATGCTATTTATTTTTTAAATTCTCTGGCATATCAAGATTTGCAGGATATTGGGATCAAGGATAGGGTATCTATTGTATTGTGGGCAAAGAAGTTTATTGCTAAACATCAACTTATGAAAGTTGTGTAGGAGAAAGCAAACCATATGTCTTCTCGAGTCAAATATTTCAAGGTGGCTTTTCAAAATTTATTTGATGATGGTCTCCCTTCTTTTTGGGATGACGAAGGACAGCTATTTTCTTAGGAACAATATCATAGCTTGTTGGTACATAATTGCATGTATCATTCTAAGTTTGAGGATTTAGTCAAAGGTTAATTGGAAAAGTCATTGTTGAAAAGTTAACAGAAGATTTTGAATTGTTGGACCAGTTTTTACTATTTAGTTGCTAAAAAAGGATTACCAGCTGTGTCTTATGAATCCTATGTGGATTTGGAGGTGTCGATAAGAGAAATGATGGAGTACAACATTCCAAATTTGGAACAATGGAAAATTGTGGAGAAATTTGGGAAACCCAAATACATGTTACATTCATAAGGACAGGTGTGGCACTCTCATGAAGCTGTTTGTTCGTGGTACCTTGCAATTATGGATTTTCTATAATCAAGAAAAAATAGTTATTTCAAACAAAAGCATGTAATTATTATTCCTAGTTGTTAGGGAAATAGTTACAAGAACTTATGATTTGCATTTAGTTGGTTTTCGACATACTTGGAAGAAACTATTGTGTATATATTTGAATTTTATTGATGTATCAAGGGTTGGAACCCATTAGATTGGACTTATGTTTTGTGAGAACCTTCTGAATAAAATTACAAAGCCGAATGCTGGTTTATCTTCAAAGATTCATGTATTGGTTATTGTTACAGTCTGTACTTTCTTTCCTTATGAATGTTTTCTAAGTGTTTACCTTCCATTCTGTTTTCTTTCATGTCTGAACTTAGTGAATAATAGTTTCATAATTCATACATGTTATGCTTTGGCTATTGTTTTAGATATCCACAAATATTTCTTCTAAAGTTGATATGGAATTTATCTTGTGATGCTCTATATTAATGGACTGTTCATGTTTCTTTCCTATCACCTGATAATCAATGAATGACTGTACCTGAATAATTATCTTACCTTTGTTGAGATTATGAGTAGGCATATTTGTATTATCTTCATCTGTTTTGACTCTGTTTGTGCCAGAAATTGTTTCTAAGGCTAGGGAAACAAGCCAACACAATCTCAAGAGTAAAACTTAGTTCAACTAGGGTTTAGGGTTTTGTTTTATGTGTTTTTGGTTGTAAGCTTCAAGAACATGTAGGGAATACATTCAAAATACAAGTAACAACTAAATCATAAACATAAAACTGATAAAGATGCATAACATATCACAAAGATCCCACATAAAGACTGTGTTGAAGTTCATACATAAAGGACAAGCACTACCAGGAAATACACATTAACCAGCAATGAATTTGTCATTTAAGAAGCTAAACAAGCTCACTAACAAAGCCAACACAGACCAAATGAAGGGGAAAGAGTCATATATCTCATATTTCATCAATAAATGCTTATAAGAGTTATAGTACCTATCTCTGAACAAGTATGAAAGTACAAGCAGCTTGCAGGCCTCCTGATGCTCCCAAAAATCAAAACCCTAACCATCTCTTGCTAACACTTCTAAATAGCTATCCTTTACAAAATCAGTTAGGTTTCTCCTCCTAACTGTTTCCATCGAATCACTAAGGAAGGTAAAGTCAAAAGTCATTTTTTACAAAAATTACAAGTTGCTAAAAATAGCAAATTCTTAACCAAAACAAAAATGTTTATCTAAATAACCACTAACTAATAACTGCCTCATATCTCCTTCGCTGCCTCAACAAGGAGTGCTAAACCATCTAGGCTTGGAGACCTCTTCTTTGCTCTTTTGTGTTTTTTCTCCATATCAGCTATCTTTTTCTGAAGGTTTTCATTTTCCTATTGTAAACTTTCAACTGTCTTTTCCAGCTTTGAACAGTGCCTGTCAGAAGCTCTTTTCCTGCTGAGAACTTCTTTGGAAACTTCTGATAGCTCCAAGAAATGATTATGGACATCCTGCAACTCCTCTACAAGCCTTTTGTTAACTCTAAATAACCCATTATTAAACTCTTGCAAGTGTTTCATATGCTGCTTGTATTTCTGAATACTTTCCTGTAAGTCTTCTTCATCAAAACTAGGGATATTAGGTATGTTTACATCCTGCATTAAAAAATCTGTGTAATCAACAACAAAACCAGGTTCTTTTAAAATTCCTGCTTGCCTGAGTATATCTTCATCTTCTTCCTTCCACTCCTGGTTTTCAACAGGACATGCTTTTTCCTTTTCCTCTTGTTGTTGTTTTAAGAGTCTATCTTTTATCTCAAAAATTATTTTAGACAATTCAGACCTGGGATGTTCAATTTCTCTTACTAACTGTAATCTTTTTGTCTTTGCAGGTTGAGAAGAGGAAGAAGGCTTAGCAGTTGTCTTTCCCTTGCCTTTACTGCCCTGTTTAACAATTTCTGTTTCTTCACTAGAGGAAGAATCAATCACAACAACTTCCTGTCTGGAATTTAGATTAGGATTAAGAAGCTTTTTCATGTTCCATCTTAGCTTATTAGTAGGTCTGGTTTTAGGCCTTCTGTATGAAGCTATATTCTTCTTTTTCTTCTTCTTAGATTTAGCTGATTTTACCTTTGAGGTAAGAAATTCTCCACATGCTTCAGCACTTGGCTCTGTCTCATCAATCTGTTGTTCATCCTCTAATAAATATCCTTCATCCTCAGACAAAATGGTGAGGGGGATTCTTTGTTTATTTTTCAATTCATCTTCAGGTGTAACAACTTTCTCTTTATCAATAGTCCTAGCTTCTTCAGTATCTGCTACTGATGGCAATTTCAGACTAGGCTACACCTTTTCTCCTACAAACAATGAGTACCTGCTTTTAGGACAATCTGAAGATAGTTTGAACTGACTGTCAACCTTTACCTGCCCTGCTACTTGCTCTGCTACTCTCTTAGCTTTAACATCATCTTTATCTGCAGGTTTGACTGTGTGACCTAACTTTTTCATCATTACTTTTCCCTTATCAGTTTTCCTCTTAGGCTGCTGATTTTCTTGCTGGGGATGAACATCTGACCAGAACAGAAAGAAGTCCCAAGTCCTTCCCTCATGTTGCAACATAGTGGTGATGATTAGCTTGATTAGACTATGGTGAAAGATTGATTGGGAGGAATGATCTTCATGTTGTTTTACCCTGCTAGACATCTTTTGCAAACTCTTCAAAAAGAAGAAGGGTAGATTCATCTTGGAGACTCCTACCATGTGTTGAAGGAATCTAAAATGATATTTAAACACATAGGCATACCTGCCCTCATAGGTCACATAGCTCTGTAAAATCCTAATGGGCTCAACCCACTCCTTTCTGAAGTTCTGGATAGGAATACCTTTATTCCAGTCAGGGGTCACATTAGGTAACAAGTACCTTTGGGGTTCAAACTCAAAAGGAAATTTTTTAAACCAATGCTCACCCTCATTACTGATCTCAGTAGCTTCTGCAATTAATTCCACAGTCAATTTAAATTTTAAAGCATCAAGTATTACCATATCACCTTTAAGACCCTGAGCAAATTTACAAGACACCTGAGCATTGAAGCCATCTATCTTCCTGAAAAACTTCAGCCAACCTGCTTGTTGAAACAATTCAGCACAATCTGGGAGTTTCTCAATCCAGGTTAAGTCAGTAGGCTCAGCCCTATTGACCTTACCACTTTTTCCACTTTTTCCCATATTCTTCTTTCAGGAACTAGAGACAGTCTGGCTTTAGGTTTCAAAAATGCTTCATAAACTGGTTTTCTGTTCTTTGAACTTCTTCACAATCTGTTATACACTCCTGTATAGGCCTGTTTGTTTAAAAGATGAATTAAAGCTTCCCAACAGAGGATCAAATTCACCTGACCCTAGGCTTGCATGTTTCTTTGTTACAACAGTACAAATTAGGTCTGAATATAGGTAAACTGTGAGAGTAGACCAGTTCATGAATAAAACAATCATAAGAGCACAATAACACTGCTCATTCTTCAAAAAATGCACCATCAAACATAATGTCAAACTGCTTTAGACTATGGACCATCCAAGCTCTTCATTTTAGGGTTAAGGAAACCAGCAGTATGATATACATTCAGATATGAACTCCTCCTTCAGTACAAACTGATTCAAATCATAGAAGACAACACTTTGATTAATTGCAATGTCCAGGCTGTTCAATGTAATTGAAGGCTATCAATGAATGTGGTTGTTCTATCTTCAGTATTTGCTCCTCCTTCTATGTATCAATCAGCCTCGATCCTCAAACCCTAAAATTCTCACAGCTTCAAATTTTGCAAGAGTAACCTCAACCACAGGTTTATTGGTCCGACTGGAGACTATCTGTATGAGAAGAGAGAAGAAACACCACTGTCTGCAATATATTCACCTTAGCCAAAAGACTGTCCTCAAAACCTGTATATAAAAGCCAACATATTCTCCAAGCATTTGAACATTGTTCTCCAAGCAATTGATTTTACAAATTATGACAACCATTAACAGCTTCTCAAGTAAACTGAACATTTTCTGTGTAAAGGATGAGCACCATAAAACAGTCTATAAATCATTTCAAAGCTGCTTCCTATAGCTTCTGATTCAAATGGGCATTAGGTCTGAGAGGAAACCTATTCATTCAGTTCACTACAGCCATAATACACCAATCTCAGATTTTTTTGAATATAATGGAATGCAAACATCAACAATCTTCCTTCAAACTGTCATCAAATTCTAGAACTGACTGCTTTAAATTTAAGGCTGTTTTGATGCTCTGTTCAGTGAAATTCTTCAAAATAGCTTCAAGCAGTTATTTTTGTGGAGAACAGTTCATTTTGAAACCTATTCTAACCTCTGTAGCAACCAATTTCTCCAAAATAGCCTCCAGCGAGAACAACCCAATTTCTTCAATTATAAGGGTTTGTATTGAAATACCTGTCAATTATTCAACTGCCACGGCTTAAACCTTCATCTTGGGTTATCAACGGCCTCTCCTTATGCGTACAGGTGTCTTCATATAATTTCCTTGACTGCAGGTAAGTGAATTAGGAAGCCCTAATTTTCGCTGGATTTAATAACACTGTCTCTTCTCCATAGAAACAAAATCCTCCTTTCAAGCAGTTAACTCTACTTCACGAAGCCTCATTTACTCTGATAAGGTGTGTGAAATGTAAATCACGCCAGCTTAGACCGAGATTTACGGTTTTTTGTTCAATTGATTCCGCGTTATAAGCAATGATGAGCCTGATTTGATTCGAGACTGATAACCACCTAAAAACGTGCTGAAACTGCAGCCTACACGTGCTAAACCACTCACCCAGTGCGATTAGTCATTCACAAACTGAAATCATGATAGAAATTGGTTTGAAAATCGAAAAAACAAAGGGCCGTGATATTCTTGTAGCGCGCCCTTTGTAAAATTTTTGTCCAGCGCTACAAGAATAACTCCCATGCCAAATTTTCGCTATTTTTCAATTTTCTGCTAATTTGTCGGAGGTTTAAAAAATTGCTAGGTTAAAAATCAAGTCTAGCTAATCTTCGAATAAACATTAATGAATCAATTTTTGATAATATGACCTTCTTTAACCCCTTTTGAAATGCAAAAGACCAAAAAATCAAATAAAACTTATAAAAAGTGGGCTCAAAAACTATTCAATCACCCATAGAGCTCCTAAAGGAGACTAAAGCTAAAACTTAAAACCAAAACTTTAACTGAGATAAATTGAAAAACAAACCAAAAATAGAGAAAATAAACTAAAAATGAAGAAAAATTTACTGACTTAACATCTGGCTCCAGCTGTGGGATGAAGTCCTCCCTGTGAGGCTTCAAGAACTTGTAGACTAGTGCCGTCTGTCTTCAATCTAACTATCTGCAAACTTCCATTGGGCTATGGAGTCTTTATTCAATCTCACTCACACCGGTATATACAATGAAAAGTGACAATGATCTCATTAACTGTAGAAATGCTTGAGGAATCGCCCATTAACAGAGCTGAGCAACTCCTCACCTTCCAAGGACTGCAAGATGAATGTATTATTTTCCAAAACTTTAGATATTAGAAAAGGGCCAAACCAAAGATTATCAAATTTTCCATGCTTACCCTTCTGTTCCTTTCTTGCATCCCATCTTAAAACCAACTCACCTTCTGAAAAAGTATGCTCTTTAATATTTCTGTCAAACCTGTTTTTCATTTTAGCTCTGTACAGCTGTGCTTCTTTGTCCACCTTCTCTCTATTTTGCTGTAACTCAATCATTTCGAAGATTCTCCTTTGCATATCATCTGGTTCCTCTTGAGAGTTCTGGAGGAACTTCATTACTGGAATTCCCAACTGAACAGGGAATACTGCTTCTGTTCCATACACCAGTTGAAAAGGAGAAGTACCTATGGCTTGCTTCACAATGATCCTATCTGCCCACAATGCATATTTCAGCATTGAATCCCAAGACCTTTTGTTATGTTTTAGCAGCTTCTTGATGCTTTGAATGATATTCTTGTTAGATGATTCAGCCTGACCATTTCCCTGAGGGTAATAGGGAGTTGAGTGCTTCAAAATAATGCCATTTTTCTCACAGAAGGCCACCATTGCCTTGGATTTGAATGCTTTGGCATTATAAGTAATTAATCTTTGTGGACAACCAAATCTACTCAGGATATTATCTTCAATGAACTCCATAATCACTTTATCTATAGCATTCCTTGTTGGAATGAATTCCACCCATTTTGTACAGAAATCTGTGGCAGTCAAGATCCAATGATGCTGTCCTGAAGATGCTAGATTTATTTCTCCAATAAAATCCAGACCCCACTGCTGAAAAGGGGCATTGACTGCAATAGGCTTCAAAGGCAAGGATAACAATTTCTGCTTACCTGCAAATTTTTGACAGGGTATGCAAGTTCTTACCTGCTGGCAAACATCTGAGAAGAGGGAGGGCCAATAGTATCCAGCTCTCAAAATTTTAGAAGCTGTTGCTTTCCAATATTTATGACCTCCATAGGCTCCTTCATGAGATTCTGAAATCACTTCCCTTATTTCAGCCTGATCCAAACACCTTAACAAGATTCCTCCTGGGTCTTTCCAAAACAATTGATCTTCTATCAAACAGTACTTAGTAGCTTTTAATTTCATAGATCTGGAAGCCTTCCTATCTAAGTGTTCAAGGCATTGCAAAAATAACAAGAAATGAACAATATCAGCATACCAATCTGAAGATGAATAAGAGTCCATGATCCTTTCTTTCTCCAGCATTGCTTGCTTTTCTTCAGGTGCTGATTCTTCTACCATAACATGTAATCCTAGTGCTTGACAATTTGAGTCAGCCAGCAGTTTGGCCAATCCTTGTTCTTTTACCAGCTTAGTAGGTCTGATTTCCACTTCATATTCCATAATCTTGGCAATCCACTTTCCCCTCTTTCCTTCACTGTCAGGCTGTGTCAAAATATCTTTCACTGTAGCATTTGGAACAAATGAAATAACCTTGGAATGTAAGATATAAATTCTGAAAAATTTTAAAGCCTTCACCAGAGCATAGGCTTGTTTCTCTAAGATACTGTATTTCAGCTCTGAATCTCTGAGGGTTTTTACTGAAAAAGGCAATTGGCTACTCCAATCCCTCATTATTCTTCTGAAGTAGGACAGCAACAATAGTATCCTCTGAAGCAAAAGAAAAAGTAAGGAATTCTTTGGCAAAATCAGGACTTACCAGAACAGGTGCTTCAGTTAGAGCCACCTTGATTTTCTCAAAAGCTGCCTTTGCTTCAACAGTCCACTTGACTTCTTGGTCCTTTTTTAACATTGCTGTGATTTGTTTAATGGTCTCAGCAAAATTAGGAATAAACCACCGCAGAAAATTTATCTTGCCAATAAATGATTGCACATCCTTTTTGCTCCTGGGCAAGCTAATCTTCAGTATTGCTTTGACTCTCTCAGGGTCAATTCTGATGCTATCTGCATACACCAAGTGACCCAACAGTCTGCCCTCTTGCACAGCAAAATGAGATTTCTTGGGGTTTAAAGACAGTCCAAATTTTTTGCATTTCTGAAAAGTTTGCCTCAAATGTTTTAAGTGCTCATCATCAGACTGTGAGAACACAGTGATGTCATATAAATAAATGACAACAAACTTATCTTTCTCACCCACAAATGCAATGTCCATTGCCCTCTGAAAAGTTGCTCCAACATTCATCAGACCAAAGGGCATCTTATCGTACATGAAGGTCCCCCAGGGGGTGGTAAATGCTGTCTTTTCTTTGTCATCAGGGTGCATGGCAATCTGATTGTACCCTAAAAATCCATCCACCATGGAAATCCTTTGTGCTCCAACAACCTGCTGCAAGACCTGCTCAATCTTTGGAAGAGGATAGTTGTCTTTTAATGAAGACCTGTTGAGATTCCTGAAATCAACACACAGTCTAATCTCCCCATTATTTTTTCTGACAGGCACAAGACTTGCAACCCAGGAAGAGTATCTGAGAGGCACTATTATTTTAGCATCTAGCAACTTTTTTATTTCTTTTTCAATTACACGGAACAAGGCTGGATTTATCCTTCTTAGTTTCTGCTGGAAAGGCTTGACATTAGGCTTCAAAGGCACCTTATGCTGAATGATTGCTGTATCATAGGTCTTGAGTTCTTCATAAGACCAGGCAAACACATCTACATGCTCCTTCAGAAGCTTGATATATCTACTTCTTTGCTCTGTTGTTAAAGATTTAGAAATTTTTACCATTCTGGGATTTTCTGCAGAACCAATATTGCAGTCCATTACATTGGCTTCTGAGGATTGAACCACTGGTTTTGAAGGAGTGTCATCCTTGGAGAATATTCTTTCTAAAGGCACAAGACCTTTTGGAATAAAGTTACTCTTCAATTCAATGATCTTGTGACCTGCTATCTCTTGTGTAGCAAACTCATTTTCAGCAGACTCACTTTCAGCAGAATCATCATCTTGTTCTTCTCCTTCATCCTGATCAATTTAAGCATTCGAAAACTCATCTGTAAGCTCAAGAAACTTCTTGATTTCAATGTCATCTTCGAAAACTCTCCAATGCTTCACATTATCAGGTACACATGGCCTGTACCTTACCTCTATAGGATACCTTAACTGAGTAGTCTTAGGAATTCTGAAATATGAGGCTGCTAGAGCCAATGAATCAGCAGTTTCATTATGATTCCTTGGAATATGAGTAATATTAAATGCTATGAAGTAATTTTCCAGCATATCCCATACCTCATTTCTGTAAATCTTTAGCAAACCCTGCTTTACTTGATAGTTGTTCTTTACCTGTTGAACAACCAACTCGGAGTCGCCATATGCAGCAATTTGCTGAATGCCTAAGTCTTTTGTAGCTTTCAATCCTAGTAGAAGTGCTTCATACTCAGCAGTATTGTTAGTAGTGACAAATTCCAGCTTATACATGAGTTTGACTATCTCACCTCCAGGAGAAATGAGCAAAACTCTAGCTTCAACACCTTCTTTGCACGAGGATCCATCAAAGTACAGCTCCCACAATGCATCTTCTTCCTCTCTGCTGTGCTTTATTTGTTGTTCTTTTTCTACTTGCAACAGGCCAGCAGAGTTATCCTCTTCACTGAAATGTAACATACATGTACCAAGATCTTTATCAACAGAATACAAAGGATGATTAGTGGGGTTCTTATCATCTGTGACAATGTAGGCAAACTGAAGTTCTCTGTAGAGTCTCCTATTCTCTCCACCAAAAACAGGAATAGTGGCATATGAAAGGTCCATCTGTAAGGTTCCTCCAACCTTCTTTGCCCAGGACCTTGAAAGAAGCAAGCCAAACTTTGGGGTGATGTCAGCCACTACAACATCCATTATGACACTCTTCATTGGCAACTGAGCAAGGCTGAAAACCATATCTTTAATCACTCCTAGACACTTGACAGCTCGGGAGTCAAAGGCATATAAGTCATGGTAAGGTTTGGTGATACTGAGACCCAGGGCTTCCATCACAGCTTTGGGCATTAGATTATGGGATGCTCCAGAATCTAATAGACAATTATGGATCATCTGATCATGGACAGTTAAGGTAACATAGAATGGAGGAGAAGCACCAGCTTCATTTTCTGTTTTCTCAGCTAAGGCAGATCCAATGAATATTTTTGGGCTTTCTTCTTGCAAATTGACAATATCTAAAATAGGCTGGCCACTAGCAGAATTCATAACTTTTAGGACTGTTTGTTTATATGATGGATTCTTGATAAGCTCAGTAAATGGCACAGGAATTTTTAATTTGCCTAACTCATTTTCCAAACTGAAATTTTGAACTGACTTGTTTACCTCCTCAATTTCTGCATTCTTCTTGGACTTTTCTGCAGGTTGCTTCTTTTCTGTTACAGGATCAGCAGCTGGTTTATCAGGAACAGCTGCAGCAGGAACATCAGCTTTCTTCTTAGGAGCTTGGACTACTTGTTTCGGACCAGATCTGAGATTAATAGTCTTCTTAATTCCATTCTGATGAGCAGCAGCATTTACAGCAGTTTTCTCAAACTCCAAATCATCTTCAACTTCATACAAATCTGCATCATAGTACTCAGAATTCAGAAAATCTTCTTCTGTTACAAAACCTCCAGATAAACCATCTCCAAAATGGTTCATATCCTGATCTGTTTCAGTTTCTTCAAACAGTAACTGTTCATCAACCCCTTCTTCATCAGCTATGTTATTTTGCAGAGGAGGGGGCACTCTTTGATCTTCATTATCCCTCCTTTCTTGCTGGATGTCATTATTTCTTCGCTCCCTTGGTATGAATCTAGGAGCAAACTGCCTTCTAAATTGATTTTGGTTATTTGGGTTCCTCTGAGCTTCTGGAGCAGGTTTAGCAGAATTCTTTTCAAGTTCTAGTTTGTTCAACTTGGCAGTGAGAATCTTTACAAGCTTAGCCATTTCATCTATTTTAGCTTCAGCAGACTGAGGTGCAGCACTTGTAGAAACAGCTTCCTTCTTTCCCTTTCTTTCATACTGCTGCTGAGGTGTTTCTTTCTTGAGTCTGTTAGAAGCCAGCAAATTGGACTCTACCTCCAATGCTCCCTCTTGCATGTTTAGCAGAGTGATAGGTCTTCTTTCTCTGAGTAATAAAGAGAATTCATGATCAAAGGAATTTGCATAGGTCAACTTGGCTGATATTTCAGTGGGTTTTATTTCTGCAGGAATCCTACTATACATCTTGTTAAATCTTTTGGAAAAGTCAGAAATAGTCTCATCCTTCTTTCTTCTCAAAGCTCCAAACTCAGTTATGTAATAAGTGTGATCCTTGGTGTCTCCCCACTGCCTCAGAAAAAGATCTCGGAGTTATTCAATTATGGTGATAGAATTAGCAGGCAGTTCTCTGAACCACTTTCTCACATCCCCATCAAGGCTCTGTACAAATACCCTCATCCATACATCTTTAATTTCAATGTTCTGATTGTCTGCATAACTCTGGAAAGCCTCCCAATGTTCTTCTGCAGTTGTTTCACCTTGTCCATTGAATCTGGGCATATACTTTTGGTAATCATGTCCAGGCAAGGCATGCAAAGGCTGGGGTAATGCTAATGGTGCATACCTGGCTGCTACCATTCTGTCCATCGTATCCATAGGTGGATTTTGGCCTGCCATTGTGGACTGAGGTTTAGACTGAGGTTTTAAGTATGGTTTTGAAGAGGAAGAAACTTGACTGGAACTTGCTTGAAGAGGGATTTTTCCTATTTTCAACTGAAAGAGAGGGATTTTTCCAGGAGAAGCAGTCTTAGCTTTCAAAAAGGTTTCAGGATTGGTAAAAACTTGAAAAGTATCTTCAGGAATGGTAGGTTTTATCCAAGGTGAGTTCTCAGCTGGGTCTAAAGAATCACCCAACTGGTGAGGGTCACAAGAGGCTGGTAAAGATTGAGACCTTCTGAGCTTTCTTGCTGTTTTTATGATCTTTTCAGGGTCTGTCACACCCAGCTGTAATGGAGAAGTAGGTCTGCTCCTGGTACCAATTCTGTTAGAAGCCACTGTGACAACTTTTCTGGTGAAAATAGCCTTCAAAAATGCTGGTTCAAGTCCACCTCTTAAACCAGGAAAATGATGAGTATCCTAGGGAAGATATGCTTCAGCTTCGTCCCCGGCAACGGCGCCAAAGATGTTTGTGCCAGAAATTGTTTCTAAGGCTAGGGAAACAAGCAACCACAATCTCAAGAGTAAAACTTATTTCAACTAGGGTTTAGGGTTTTGTTTTATGTGTTTTTTGTTGTAAGCTTCAAGAACATGCAGGGAATACATTCAAAAGACAAGTAACAACTAAATCATAAATATAAAATTGATAAAGATGCATAACATATCACAAAGATCCCACATAAAGACTGTGTTGAAGTTCATACATAAAGGACAAGCACTACCAGGAAATACACATTAACCAGCAATGAATTTGTCATTTAAGAAGCTAAACAAGCTCACTAACAAAGCCAACACAAACCAAATGAAGGGGAAAGAGTCATATATCTCATATTCCATCAATAAATGCTTATAAGAGTTACAGTACCTATCTCTGAACAAGTCTGAAAGTACAAGCAGCTTGCAGGCCTCCTGATGCTCCCAAAAATTAGAACCCTAACCATCTCTTGCTAACACTTCTAAATAGCTATCCTTTACAAAATCAGTTAGGTTTCTCCTCCTAACTGTCTCCATCGAATCACTAAGGAAGGTAAAGTCAAAAGTCATTTTTTACAAAAATTACAAGTTGCTAAAAATAACAAATTCTTAACCAAAACAAAAATGTTTATCTAAATAACCACTAACTAATAATTGCCTCATATCTCCTTCGCTGCCTCAACAAGGAGTGCTAAACCATCTAGGCTTGGAGACCTCTTCTTTGCTCTTTTGTGTTTTTTCTCCATATCAGCTATCTTTTTCTGAAGGTTTTCATTTTCCTGTTGTAAACTTTCAAGTGTCTTTTCCAGCTTTGAACAGTGCCTGTCAGAAGCTCTTTTCCTGCTGAGAACTTCTTTGGAAACTTCTGATAGCTCCAAGAAATGCTTATGGACATCCTGCAACTCCTCTACAAGCCTTTTGTTAACTCTAAATAAGCCATTATTAAACTCTTTCAAGTGTTTCATATGCTGCTTGTATTTCTGAATACTTTCCTGTAAGTCTTCTTCATCAAAACTAGGGATATTAGGTATGTTTACATCCTGCATTAAAAAATCTGTGTAATCAACAGCAAAACCAGGTTCTTTTAAAATGCCTGCTTGCCTGAGTATATCTTCATCTTCTTCCTCCCACTCCTGGTTTTCAACAGGACATGCTTTTGCCTTTTCCTCTTGTTGCTGTTTTAAGAGTCTATCTTTTATCTCAAAAATTATTTTAGACAATTCAGACCTGGGCTGTTCAATTTCTCTTACTAACTGTAATCTTTTTGTCTTTGCAGGTTGAGAAGAGGAAGAAGGCTTAGCAGTTGTCTTTCCCTTGCCTTTACTGCCCTGTTTAACAATTTATGTTTCTTCACTAGAGGAAGAATCAATCACAACAGCTTCCTGTCTGGAATTTAGCTTAGGATTAAGAAGCTTTTTCATGTTCCATATTAGCTTATTAGTAGGTCTGGTTTTAGGCCTTCTGTATGAAGCTATATTCTTATTTTTCTTCTTCTTAGATTTAGCTGATTTTACCTTTGAGGTAAGAAATTCTCCACATGCTTCAGCACTTGGCTCTGTCTCATCAATCTGATGTTCATCCTCTAATAAATATCCTTCATCCTCAGACAAAATGGTGAGGGGGATTCTTTGTTTAGTTTGCAATTCATCTTCAGGTGTAACAGCTTTCTCTTTATCAATAGTCCTAGCTTCTTCAGTATCTGCTACTGATGGCAATTTCAGACTAGGCTACACCTTTTCTCCTGCAAACAATGAGTACCTGCTTTTAGGACAATCTGAAGATAGTTTGAACTGACTGTCAACCTTTACCTGCCCTGCTACTTGCTCTGCTACTCTCTTAGCTTTAACATCATCTTTATCTGCAGATTTGACTGTGTGACCTAACTTTTTCATCATTACTTTTCCCTTATCAGTCTGCCTCTTAGGCTGCTGATCTTCTTGCTGGGGATGAACATCTGACCAGAACAGAAAGAATTCCCAATTCCTTCCCTCATGTTGCAACATAGTGGTGATGATCAGCTTGACCAGACCATGGTGAAAGATTGACTGGGAGGAATGATCTTCATGTTGTTTTACCCTGCTAGACATCTTTTGCAAACTCTTCAGAAAGAAGAAGGGCAGATTCATCTTGGAGACTCCTACCATGTGTTGAAGGAATCTAAAATGATATTTAAACACATAGGCATACCTGCCCTCACAGGTCACATAGCTCTGTAAAATCCTAATGGGCTCAACCCACTCCTTTCTGAAGTTCTGGATAGGAATACCTTTATTCCAGTCAGGGGTCACATTAGGTAACAAGTACCTTTGGGGTTCAAACTCAAAAGGAAATTTTTTAAACCAATGCTCACCCTCATTACTGATCTCAGTAGCTTCTACAATTAATTCCACAGTCAATTTAAATTTTAAAGCATCAAGTATTACCATATCACCTTTAAGACCCTGAGCAAATTTACAAGACACCTGAGCATTGAAGCCATCTATCTTCCTAAAAAACTTCAGCCAACCTGCTTGCTGAAACAATTCAGCACAATCTGGGAGTTTCTCAATCCAGGTTAAGTCAGTAGGCTCAACCCTATTGACCTTACCACTTTTGCCACTTTTTCCCATATTCTTCTTTCAGGAACTAGAAATAGTCTGGCTTTAGGTTTCAAAAATGCTTCATAAACTGGTTTTCTGTTCTTTGAACTTCTTCACAATCTGTTATACACTCCTGTATAGGCCTGTTTGTTTAAAAGATGAAGTAAAACTTCCCAACAGAGGATCAAATTCACCTGACCCTTGGCTTGAATGTTTCTTTGTTACAACAGTACAAATTAGGTCTGAATATAGGTAAACTGTGAGAGTAGATCAGTTCATGAATAAAACAGTCATAAGAGCACAATAACACTGCTCATTCTTCAAAAAATGCACTATCAAACATAATGTCAAACTGCTTTAGACTATGGACCATCCAAGCTCTTCATTTTAGGGTTAAGGAAACCAGCAGTATGATATACATTCAGATATGAACTCCTCCTTCAGTACAAACTGATTCAAATCATAGAAGACAGCACTTTGATTAATTGCAATGTCCAGGCTATTCAATGTAATTGAAGGCTGTCAATGAATGTGGTTGTTCTATCTTCAGTATTTGCTCCTCCTTCTGTGTATCAATCAGCCTCGATCCTCAAACCCTAAAATTCTCATAGCTTCAAATTTTGCAAGAGTAACCTCAACCACAGGTTTATTAGTCCGACTGGAGACTATCTGTATGAGAAGAGAGAAGAAACACCACTATCTGCAATATATTCACCTTAGCCAAAAGACTGTCCTCAAAACCTGTATATAAAAGCCAACATATTCTCCAAGCATTTGAACATTGTTCTCCAAGCAATTGATTTTACAAATTAGGACAACCTGTTGAGGCCTGGAAAATCGCAGGCGGCAACAGTAAAGGATTCTCCCCAATCAGCGTTCCCAACTAGCCCGCTGACTGTTTGGTATAGGGAATCCGTCCAGTTTGCGGTCCGGCTACCGTAGGTCAAAGTAACAACGAGGGTTTACCGGTTGCGGCCCGGTCCACCGGAATTTGTATTTTGTCTTAAATGAATGCTATGCACGTGCCTAATTAAATGCAGGCTGGTTTAAATGCAGGGGGCTGTCACAAAGTGATACGCAGGTTATTACCTCTCGTCTTATGCTCACAAGCAAACAAACCAGATACAAATAAAAATAACTAACTATCTAAACTATCCGTAGGGAGCGAGGCTATCATTTTTACTGAGCAATATAAAATCACATACAATAAGAAAAAGTCACAGAGAGCTGATACTTTTCTCACAGCACATGAAACTTACAAATATTCAAATAACCAGTTAGCTGATCATTCTATAACAACAGGTTATTGCCCATAGTGCAAATGCATCCCAGAAAAGACTGCAGAATAATTAACAAGAACTCAGGTTCGCAACATCAAATATCCTTACAGCACATGAAATACAGCTGAAAACGAAGTAGTTCATCTTCAACTATTATTCATTGAATAGCATTGGTACATTTCACTTCTTTACTCTTTCCAGCAGACCAAAATGCGGTTTACTTCACAAAACGAAATAGTTCCTCTTGCAAGTCAACCATTACCAAATTTTCTGGGGAAAAAATCCCTCCTTTC
>LPNX010884177.1:52925-181644 GCA_001517045.1 Pseudotsuga menziesii | reverse complement strand
TCTACTATGCATCTACAATGCACTATGTTTGAGTAAACTTGAAACTTATGAACTGTATACAAACTACAAACTGAAACAAACAGGCTGACAGAACCAACAGACTAGTAAAAAAAGCAGGCTAAGAACCCTAGCTTGGGTGCTAACAATGACACAAAACCACTGCAGACTTAAAAAGGCAAGTGCAAACCAGCAACTATCAGAAAGCAGGCTGGAAAAACAGAGCCCAAGACCCTGATCACTGATCTGGACTAAGACACTTGGACCAAGAACCCAAACAGGCCAAAAGCTACAGGATGCAAACAGTAAATAAACCAAGTAAAAAAATAAATGGCTTTCAAGAAGCACTTAAGATGTGATCACCTGAGGTAATCAAACAAAATCTATAGCATTCTTAAAGAAAGTCTTCTCAGAAAACAAGGACTATAGCAAGAAAATAACCAAGCAAACTCTTCTTTAAAAATCCCAATTCTCAGGAGTACTCGCGACTGTCTAACAGTGCAACTCGCGAATGACTCACGACTGTGCAGTATAACAACCCGCGAATGCAACTTTATACTCGCGACTGTTCAATAGAACAACCCGCGAATGGGTATAAATTTTTTCTCAAAAGCAAAGAAAAAAACCCTAAGACTTTCAAACGTTGAAGTAAGCAAGATCCAGGATAAAAACCACAAACAGACTCACAAGCAAAACTGTTCAGGATAACAGAAATGACCTACAGCAGTCTAGGCTTCCCCAGTGGAGTCACTAGTTCTGTTGTAAGGGATTATGCACCTAATAATCGTAGGTCGGGGGTTACCAACATACTCAAACACTTGCAGACAATTGACTTCTAAAGTGCAGAATAGGAAATAGGAGGGTTAGAAGAACTTACTTGTTAAACGAAGTTCGATCCTTGCTAGTCCTCTTCCAATCTGCTCCACTTCCAAAGTATTCAAGGTTCAATCCTCTTTCACTTGTTCAGAGACAATCTTCTAGATACATAGTGATTCATATATATATATTAATAGGTTAGATAAATCAAATATGAAATACTGAAGCATAAACAATTATCAAACCAAGATATATGAGACACATGTGGAAGAAGTAATCTCTTTATTATCGATAATGAGAAAGTTTAGAGTACAACCATATGTCTGAGACAAGGATTCCTCTGTCACCAAAGGATTCTGAGTTTCACTGCTCCAAATACTTCTGTGAACAATCCACCAGCATAACTTTGCTCTTCAAGTGTAAGTCCCTACAACCTTTCCCAAGGCCTGTATTTATATGGGTGAAATAAGGCAGTTCTCAAGGTTGGGGAAGTTGTAGTAGTTAGGGAGATTAAGTAAAATGACTTAACTAAACTCCCATTAGCGCATGTTTTTATGTTTTCATGTTAAGAAGCACATTCGCGGGTATGTAGTAGAGCAACCCGCGAATGAATCGTGACTCTGTATAAGCGCAACCCGCGAATACATGGATTCGTGACTTGCTGTAAAGGAGACTCGCGAATGATGCGCGAGTTGTCTAAAAAGAGAGTTGCGAATACATCCCAACATGGAAAAATGGCAAAGTAACTAGCTGGATGAAGGTAGAATGTATTTCATGACAAGCCAAGCTATAGTGTTAAGGGCAAACCTCTATCCATAAGTGTCCTTTGGTGTGCCGACATGAGGGATATTAGCACTCAGACGGAGAGGTGCCACTCAGGTGTATAACATCTCCACACCATGATTTAATAATTCTATTTACATCATACATAATTCAATGCAACAGGGGGTCAAAACCGGGGTGTTATAGTTTTGTATGTGGATGACTTGCTAATTACTAGTGGCCCAGCTACTAGATTGATAAGCATCATGTTAGCTTTGAGCGAAGCATTCTCCATGATTGATCTAGGACTGTTAAGGAAATTTATTGGTCTCGAAGTAAATAAAAAGGCTTCACAAATCATGATTACATAGTCCATATACATAGGTGAATTGCTCAAAATACTCCACATGACTGATTGTAAAGAAACACCCTTCCCCTTCATACCTGACATCAGGTTGGAAGAAAGTGGTTCCACACCACTGGTTGATAGTACACTCTATATAAAGCTGATTGGTAGCCTATTGGAGACTATTTCTTCTAGATACATGCAAAAGACACACGAGCTGCATTGGAAAGCATCAAAGTGCATCTTATATTATGTGCAAGGTACAAGGGAGTTTGGGACCCACTATCCTGCAAGCACAGAGACAGATTTGATTGGTTTTACTGATTTATACTGGGATGGTGATAGTACTGATAAGAAATATACAAAAAGATTTGTGTTCATGTTGGGATCTAGATCAATCTGCTGGTCAAGCAAGAAGCAAGCAACTCTTTCTCTCTTGTCAGCTGAAGTAGAGTATTGGGGGGCTGTGAATGCAACTATTTAGGTAGTTTGGCTATATGGGATTCTAAAAAAGTTTGGTATTCACACTTATCCTTCAGTAGACCCATTTTGTGATAATCATGGTGCAATCAATATATCCTGTGATCCAGTTCAGAAGCAACAAACTAAGCACATTGAGCTCCACATGCACTACATCTAGGAACCAGTGCATAGTAAGGCCATCATTCTACATTAATGCCCTACAGAGGAGTAGATTGCAGAAATATTCACCAAGTATTGTTAGTTTTTCAACATTAATCTAGCATTATTAGGATCTTTAATTGAGAGAATAACAAGCACAACAATCAAACACAAGAGACAATGAACACAATGTTTTTCCTCGGGGAAACCATAAATGGAGAAAACCCCGCAACTTCCTCAAAGATAGAATCAACACCAAAATAGAAAAGCCCAAAATAGTAAGTGATCTCCCGACAGTAGTAACCTTCTTCTTATCTAGCCCTAGTGTCTTCTCCTTCCTCAACTATGCGCTACCCTTGAGTGTGTATGTGATGTGTGCTAAATAGAGAAGTCACCTCTCTATTTATACTACTTCTCGGCATGAATAAAACCCTACTAGGGTAGACTTCACTAAGTGAGTCTAATAACCCTAGTGCCCCAGAACTACAAGGACTTTAACCCTTAGACAATAGGAGGGTTACCCACAATGACTTGACATGACTTGTTTACATTATAGATCCTCCCGATCGAAACATCGGGGCATGACATCATGACTCAATTACATTATGGACACATCCTGGAATAAACATCACGTTACAAGACATAAGATACATAGATGAATACATTCCGAAGTTACAAATACATGAACACTCCCTCTTAACTAGAAATGTATTCTTTTGACACAATTTTCAGCACTGGTCTTCTTCTCTGTATCGACTGGATCATCTCGTCATCTTCATCTTCAAGTCTTCTTAGTCTTCAAGTCTTCTTCATCTTCGATTCTTCTTCATCTTCGATTCTTCTTCATCTTCGATTCTTCTTCATCTTCAAGTCATCTTTTTCTTCAAGTCTTCTTAGTCTTCAAGTCTTCTTCATCACGGGATTTGTATCATCATGACTACTGGATCATCATCTCATTTGGATCATCACTCGATCTGGATCGCCATCAAGTTTGGATCATCATCACAACTGGATAATTACTTGATCTGGATCATCATCGAGTCTGGATCATGATCACAAATGGATCGTCACTTGATCTGGATTGTCATCAAGTATGGATCATCATCACATTTGGATCATCACTTGATATGGATCATCATCACATGTTATCTCAGAATGGTGCTATCTCGATTCTTCTCGTCACAGGAAGTTATACAGAGTCAATCCTGCAGGCCTACCCTTCATGTAGGTATTCATCAATGCTTATATCTGACACTTAAGTCAGAATGGCCCACCCAGCTCTTACATCTGACCTCATCTTGTCAGAAAGGCATGCCCAGCACTCACATCTAACCTCATCTTGTCAGAAAGGCCCAACACTCACATCTGACCATGTGTAAACACATCGCACCAGAATGGCTCAGCACTTATATCCGATCATGTGCAAGCACATTGCATTAGAAAGGCTCTACACTTACATCTGACCTCACCCTGTCAGAAAGGCACAACACTCACATCTAACCATGTGTAAACACATCGCACCAGAATGGATCAGCACTTATATCTGACCTCATCCTATCAGAAAGGCTCTTCACTTACATTCGACCATGTGTAAACACATTGCATCGAAAGGGAGTGCACTCACATCCAATAATGAATAAACTAATCCTATCATCACATCAGAATGTTCCCTAGTCCCAGACTTAGCTACCTGGCAACTGATCAGGTGCCTCCATTCTCCCAGAGAATGGAAGTTGCCCTTACATCTGACCTACTCATCAGAATGGCCAACACTCACATCCGACATGGGAGGAACTTAATAATTTAGCCATGATAGAATGGTTGAGCCCTTACATCTGATCAAGTGGGAACACATCCCTCTCTCACATCAGAATGGCTTCTCAGTCCTAGACTGATTTTTCCTAGTAACTGACTAGGAACCTCCATTCCCAGAATGGAAACAGCTCTTACATTTGATCACTTAGGAATCAATCCTATAGTCGCATCAGAATGGCTCAGCACTCATATCTGACATGTAAGGAACCAAATCCTCTTACTATGATAGAATGGCTCAGCCCTTACATCTGACTATGGAAGGAACTTAATCCTCTCCCATGTTAGAATGGCTCACGGACTCATCACTTCCCTTTAAAGGGAACCTCGATCTGGAGAACACCAAGCTTCTCCCTGAAGTACTCAAACTTCACCCTAGCCAATGGCTTCATCAACACATCAGCTATCTGATCGTCCATCACAACATACTGGAGCTTCATTGCTCCCCTTTGTACCATATCCTTGATATAGTGATACTTGATCTCGATATGCTTCGACTTGTCATGGAACACTAGATTCTCTGACAACTTCACGCAACTCTAGTTGTCAAAATGTATACAAGTAGCATCCAACTGGAGATCAAATAAATCAAACAATAACTTCCTCAGCCATACTACCTCACAACTAGCTAAACAAGCTATAACATACTCTGCTTCAGCTATACTCAGTGCCACATAGGATTGCTTCCTTCTAAACCAAGAGATCACACCTGATCCCATACTGAAGCAACACCCTGAAGTGCTCTTCCTATCGATGGCACTTCCTGCCTAATATGAATCAACATAACCCTCCAGGTTAATATTCTGATTCACCTCGTACTTGAGCCCATAATAAACTGTACCCCTCAGGTACCTCAGAATATGCTTTGCAACAATCAAGTGAACATTTCTTGGATCTATCAGGAACTGGCTCAAGGTGTTCACAGCAAAGCAAATGTCTAGTCTCATGTTCATCAGGTACATCAAGGACCCAATAATTTGATGATACATCATAGCATCAACCGACTCTGATGAATCATCACTCAATAGCTTCAGGTTTGATGCCATAGGTGTGGCCATGGCTTTGTAGTCCATCATCCCAAACCTCTTCAGGATCTCTACTGCATACTTCCCTTGTCCAAGGGAGATTCCATCTGCACTCTGCCATACCTCCATGCCTAGGAAATAATGCATCATACCCAAGTCCTTCATTTTTGAACTTGGTAGCAAGATTTCTCTTCGTATTAGCAATCAACCCATCCATACCTGTCACAAACATATCATCTACATATCGTAGGAGCATCACTAGGTTGCCATCTTCAACCTTGTAGTACAGGTTGGAATCTGCTTTACTCTTGGTAAAGCCCAAACTGGATAGAAAGCTGTCAATTCTGCTGTACCAAGTCCTGGGTGCCTATTTCAAATTGTACAGGGCTTTCTTCAATCTGCACACATGAGACTCTCTGTCATGTGTCTCAAAACTGAGAGGTTGTTCTACATACACTTCCTCTTCCGCTACACCATTCAAGAAGGTAGTCCTGACATCCATCTGGTGTATCTTCCATTTCATCATTGTAGCCAGAGCTAGTACTGATCTTATGGAAGTGTATTTGGCTACAGGTGCAAAGGTTTCTTCATAATCTATTCCTTCTTTCTAAGAGAAACCCTGAGTCACAAATCTTGATTTATATTTTTCAATGCTACCATCTGCAGCATGCTTGATCTTGTAGATCCATTTGGAAGTTACAACTAACTTCCCTTCTGGTCTTGGGACAACATCCCAAACATCATTTTTCATGGTTGATTAATACTCTTTGATCATAGCATCCTTCCATTCTTTCCATTCTGCTGCTTCTTCATAAATGGAAGGTTCTTTATCAATGAAATCACATAGTAAAGCTACATACCCGGAGCAAGATCTGGTCCTCTTTCTTTCTCTGTGATTTTCTTCTGGAGCCCCATATCTTTCCGCACCTTGGATAATTTCACATACCCAAGAAGGTTTCCTCTAATGAGGATTATTCTCCAGAGGTGGATCTACAAGTCTTTGTGGTTCTTCAAATTCTCTATCTTCTACTTGAGTTTCTTCATTCATGGTTGTATCATGAATTTTGGGTGCTTCAGGTTCTTCAGTAGGTCTCTTTCTGGATTTGTTGTAAGCTATATCTTCATCAAATGTCACATCCCTGCTGATGTCAATCTTCTTGTATCCTGGGAAATATGTTCTGTAAGCCTTCAATCTTTCAGAGTATCCCACAAATATACCCTTCTTTCCTAAAGGATCTAATTTTGTTCTCCTCTTTTGGAATGTGTATGCAAACAGGAAAACTGAATATTTTGAGATGGCTGACTTCTGGTTTCTTGCTGGAGAAGACTTCTTTAGGAGTCTTGTTCTCGAGTACTCTATGTGGAGTGCGGTTCTATACATACACCGCTGTTCTGGCAGCTTCCGCCCAAAAATGCATAGGAATATCTTGATCATGAAGCACAGCTCTTGCAGCTTCCATGATAGTTCTGTTCTTCCGTTTTGCAATCCCATTTTTTTGTGGATTATAAGGAGTGGACAACTCCCTCTTAATCCTTGATTCTTTACATAGCTCTTTGAATTCATTCGAAGTGAATTCTCTGCCAATATCTGATCGAAAGGTCTTGATCTTCTTTTCAGTGTGATTCTCGATCAAGGATTTGAATTCCTTGAACTTGCTGAATACTTCGTCTTTGTTCTTCATGAAGTAAACCCATGTCTTCCTAGAAAAGTCATCAATAAAAGAAAAATAATATGCATACCTTCTTAGTGAGCTTGATGACATAGGACCGCATACATCGGAGTGGATGATTTCCAAGATTCCTTTTGCTTTGTTTTCGCTACTTGGAAATGTCTTCTTTGTGTTCTTTCCTTTCTCACATCCTTTG
Organism: Pseudotsuga menziesii; assembly: GCA_001517045.1. Classification (NCBI taxonomy): domain Eukaryota; kingdom Viridiplantae; phylum Streptophyta; class Pinopsida; order Pinales; family Pinaceae; genus Pseudotsuga; species Pseudotsuga menziesii. Next base: position 174,399 of record LPNX010884177.1, on the reverse strand, counting down.
CAGACCCCATCATGTTTTGCTTGTATTTCTGGAAGACCTTCAACAACTTTTCTTGCAAGAGGAAGTGCTCTGTAATGCACATGTGCAAGCCTTCTATGCCAAAGTTCATTTGGCTCTACTGTGTCATGGACCAAGGCTTGTTCTGGGTGGCCCTTCAATTTGTACAAACCTCCTTCTTGTTCACCAATCACTATTGCATCATTAACAGTATTTCCTTTTGGCCACATGATGACTTGACCATCTATGAATGCAACCCTCATTCATTTTTCATCTAATGCTGATATGGAGAGAAGGTTCTTCTTGAGTCCTAGCACAAACAACACTTCCTTCATTGTTATAGACTTTCCAGAGTCTAGCTTATAGGAATATTCCCCACTACCTTTTATTGGATACTAGTAGTCATCTCCTAGTTTCACCTTGTGAGGTGATTCATGTTCTGAGAGTTTTATAAAGGATTCCCTGAATCCAGTCATATGTTTGGAAGACCCACTATTTATAAGCCAATCATCACTTCCATGAGTAATGTTTCCCGTGAGAGTCGAAATCAAAACATATTCATCCTCGCTTGAATAATCTTCACTTTCATATCTGGTTCTCTTTGATGAAGGTTCATCATCCTCTTCAACATGATCATGATGTCTTCTTTTGTTTCCCTTCTTCTTGTGAGAGATACTTTTGCTCTTAGGACAATCTCTAGCAAAGTGTCCTTTTTCATCACATGTATAACAAATGAACTTAGACTTATCTCTAGGTTTTCTAAAGTTATTCCTTTGATGAGAGTACTTACTTTTGTGATGGATGGATCTGGGTTTCTTGGATTGTATTGTGAGACCTTGATCTTCAATTCCCATCTTCTCTTCTCGAGATGCTATCCGAGCTTCTTCTTGAGAACATTCTACCCACAGTCTGCTGAACTTGAATAACTTCTTTCTAGCATAGATCCCTTGAATGAAGGAGTCCCATGTCCTAGGGAGACCATTCAAGGTGGTCATCATAATTTCTGCATTCTCCACTTCTTCATATACTGCTTCTAATTGTTCCTTGATCTGAGAAACCATTGTGAAGTAAGACTAGATGGTCTCTTCATTCTAGATCTTCACATTCTTTAGTTGATTCCTCAGATTCATTTTTCGGTTTATGTTCTTCCCTTCAAACAATTTGGTTAGGGCATCAAACATAGATTTAGGTGTCTTGAGAGAGGACACCTGTGGGATAAGGTGATCCTTGATAGAATCAGCAATGATCCTCTTTTCCATAACCAAATTCTTCTTATGTAAGGCCTTAGCCTCATCTCCCTCTGGAACTGGAACCTCCTCATTGATGTAGGAGTCCAACTCATTCTCTTCCAGGACCAGGGAGATCCTATACTTCCAAGCTCGGAAGTTATCAGCTCCCTCAAGCTTTTCATCAAGCTTGGTATGATGAGACATCTTAACTGAGAACCTCAAATGGAAATACAAAATATTTAGATCTTACCAGGTCAAGATGTCGGATTTGGATTTGGAGCTGAAATCCTACAGTACTGGTTCAGGAGCAAATTAGGGTTTTTATTTTTCAAATTTTTGTCCAACCAAATGCTTTGAAATTGATCCCTAACTTTGATTTTGGGGAGGAGATCAATCCAGGCCTGGGCTCACTGAAAAATTCCTCTTTTGTGAAAAGCCCTAATTTTCGGCAGCATTGTCGGGTTCAAAATTGAAAAACCTCAGAATTGGATTATGCTTCGACATAAATATGCGCCCTAAGGAGGAGAGTTATTCCACCTTAATTTTGCTGAAAATATATGGAGGAAGGTCTACAAACTAGGAAGCCCTATTTCCTGCAGCTGCACAGTGTCTTCTTCTAAGGTTAGCTCTGATACCATGTTAGTTTTTCAACATTAAGCTAGCATTATTAGGATATTTAACTGAGAGAATAACAAGCACAACAATCAAACACAAGAGACAATGAACACAGTGTTTTTCCTCTGGGAAACCATAAATGGATAAAACCCCGCAACTTCCTTAGAGATAGAATCAGCCCCAAAATAGAAAATCCCAAAACAGTAAGTGATCTCCCGACAGCAGTAACCTTCTTCTTATCTAGCCCCAGTGTCTTCTCCTTCCTCAACTATGTGCTACCCTTGAGTGTGTATGTGATGTGTGCTAAATAGAGAAGTCACCTCTCTATTTATACTACTTCCTGGCATGACTGAAATCCTACTAGGGATGACTTCACTAAGTGAGTCTAATAACCCTAGTGCCCCAGAACTATCGGGACTTTAACCCTTAGACAATAGGAGGGTTACCCATAATGACTTGACATGACTTGTTTACATTATACATCCTCCCAATCGGAACATCAGGGCATGACATCATGACTCAATTACATTATAGACACATCCCGGAATAAACATCGGGTTAGAAGACATAAGATACATAGATGAATACATTCCGAAGTTACAAATACATCAACAAGTATTTCACTGAAAAAGAGACTTGTCTATCCTATATCTCTTCTTGGTATAAAGTCTTGATTCAGTTATTGTTTCTAGTTTTTCCTACTTATTTTGAGGGTGGGGGTTTCACATGAGGTTTTCCCCATTTCCTCAGTTTGTTAAGCAATAATTTTTGCATCTAGATTGTATGGGTGACCTTTTTCCTTAGTTGTCAGGGCCTAGGTTTTCCAAGTTAGGATTAAGGGGGGGTGTTAGGATTAATTAATTAATCCCCTTTACCACCATAGTCTGTTTGTCGTTTCCTAGCTTAGGAGGTCATTATTGCTTCACTAGTGACATAGGGGACTCATTTGGGGCCCACATAACACTCAACGCGCTTGTCTGGATGAGTTTAGGATCTCCATTTACCAATCCATATAATTTAGGAATGCACTCTGAGTTCCACCAAGATTCACCAAGAGTCACCAACATTTGACCCTAGTCAGTGATCAGTTATGTTTAGTTATGCTCTAATCCCCATCAGTTAGCTCACTTTCAGTCATCCTAGCACCAGCTTGGATGATTGAAGGGAGGTTGGGTGCATTTTCCCACATAACTAGATCAGTTGATTGTTGTGAACTGATTCAGTTGACCAGAGTTGCATTAGTGATCTCTAGTGGTGATTTTCCCACATTGAGTTATCATTGGAGTTAGTCCAAGTTGACGAATTCGAATCCTCCCTAAGGCATTCGATTTTTTATTATTGTAACACCATTGTATCACATACAGGTTAATGATAATTCATGTAGTGTTATTGTGACAAATTGGTTTGCCATGTGTGTGCAATTTTCCATGAATATTTTGATCAGTTTACATTGAATTGCCTTTCTTTTTTGCAGCCTTCTTTTCATGGTGAATTCATTCAGGCATGAGGATCCTAAGATTTGGTAAATTAACAATAACTATGAGGTGAGGATTTAAAGGGAAGAGGATGTAAATACATGTAATTTTTATACGCGTTTGGGTGATGAGTGCCGAAGAAAAATGTTATGAGAAACGACAATTTTTTGGAAGTACAGAGAGAGATTACATCATGATCATACCACCTATCAAATTGAAGACTATTCTTAAGCAAACAATTGTTTTTTTTTTAAACTTTATTAATAACAATTATGGTTCTTTGGTCCAAATGTTTTTTGTTACTCATTGTTTCTATATATCCTGTGCTCAGTGGAACCTACCTATATCAATGTATAAATCAACCTCTACACAGTTTGCGATCCTAATTGTATGCCATTATTTTTAGTTGCATGGCATTGAGTGTTGTTATATAGTTTTCGTGAGTCCATGATATTCATGCAAAAAATGAAGTATTGTATAGGAGGACTTAGAAAACCGACCATTTGAATTTGATTTTGATGAGAAATGAGTGGACATTGGTAGCCAAGTTCACATAGGTAGTAGGCACAACATTTTGGGTTTGTTTTAAGCCTAGTAGTAGACTAGTAGTTGTTCTTTGTTGTTACAACCGTAATCGCTGACACATTATCACACCTTATATTGTATCCCCAAGTGACTCAGGAGTTAAAGTCACATCCCTGTGGCGAGTGCGTTGTAGTCATCAATAATCACTCATCATCTTGCACAACAAAACAATGAGTTCATGATGTGAGTGAGTGAGTGATTATAATTCATGATATTTCCAATATTTTGAATGACAAGTCAAATTTTATAGCATAGGAATTTCAACATCTTGACAAATTTATATGGATGGATAATTTCTAATGTTGCGCTTCTTTTGAAATGTTGATATAAATGATTTCCTTGTTATTTGGAAGGGTAAAATTAATATTTTAAAAATTTTTTGAAGGGAAATTTTAACTTTACACTTCTAGGAACGGGATAGAACCCTTTAGAAGGGATGGGAAGGGTTCAAATTTGAACGCTGCATGCTCTGTGTGTAAAAATTGCAACAAAATTTTGTAAAAAATTACATGTTTATAATAAGGGAAAGAGGAAAAAATGGAGGGAATATATGCATATGTATCCAATCTATCCTCTTTGAATCTAGTGGTTGCAAACATGTGAGCGTTCTCCTTCTCCTTGTTGGCAGTTGACTGCAGACGAGGAATGCATAATGGAAGTCATGGCTTAGTTTTTTTAATGGTGAATAAAATGATCGAGTGTTATGTACTTCTATAATAGTCGAGTGTTATAGAAATACATAACATGTGAGCATTGTGTAGTTATATAATGCTCAAGCGTTATGTATTTCTATAACGATCTAGTGTTATAGAATACATAGCACGCGAATGTTATTGTTACCTATCCTACAAGTTTAATTACATGGATGGCTTGCTCATGTCTATTCCTACTTAAAATAAACAATTGTATGTTTTAGAATTACTAAACTATCACTCGTTTCGTGAAACTAATATTGCATCTAAATGGTCCCTCAACTTCGTGCGAGGGCCATATTCAATAAAACACAATAATAGTAATTTAGTTAAATATGTTTTCAGTCTGGAGCTGCCACATACTATTGTAGGATAAGAGGGATTCAGAAAGAAGAGAATCTACTTTCATATTGGACGATTAATGTTAAGACTAAGAGTGTGGGTGTATGCCTTTTGTGGTTGAGGTTCCAATTAGTTTGTCTTAATTTTTTGATTCATGGGATTTTGGGGGATCCCTAGTTTGGTTGCATCTGCACAATGTCCACTCCATATATATTCTCATAGAATTTATCTACAACTGTTAAGATTTTTGGAGCTTCAAGGTCATCAAGATGACCTCGAGTAGTTATTAGATGGATTTTATGATGTAATTACATATACAGTTTACTGAGTATTAGTCTTGAAATTGGTCTCACTCTGGATGGGTAGTAGAATACCACAAGGATTAAAATCTACAACAACAGAGAAGAACATAAAAGAAATCACACATAGAGACACAAAGTTTACGTGGTAAAACCCCTGAAGGGGAAACATCTACATGATAATGGAAAAAACATTCTATTTCTCAACAAGAAATTACAACCAAGAATAGGAGCATGTTTGGAGCCATGTGGATCAATATTTGTCTCAAAGGGTTACATATTTAAACCAATATTTACATAGTTGCATAATTGATTCATTAAATGCTTATTTACTATTGTCCCTCTCTTTGCTGAGTTATTTTACCAAGAAATACTAAATCTTCCATGAATCTTGGATAGGACTAAACCATCTTATCCTCAATTGGATTGCCACCGATTCTCAACAATCTATATCTCTTAATACAATCACCATATCCAATAGATATAAACTTACTTGGTTTAGGATCTAATTTAGAACACTGGTTTTTCCGAATGAGTGCATAGGCATCACAATGAAAAAATCTAAGATTAGAATAGTCACATTGGTGACCTGTCCATACCTCTTCTGGAATTCTACAATCAATTATTGTGGATGGTGATCAATTGACTAGGTAGAATTCTGTAAGCAACGCTTCTCCCCACAATTCCTACTGCAACTTTGCATTACTAAGAATGCTCCTTTTTATTTCAAGGAGAGCCATCTTCATGCTTTGAGCAACATTGTTCTACTGCGGATTGTAGACATTGGTTTTATGTCTCTCGATTCCTTCCATCTTGAAATAGTTATAAAACTCCTTAGAAGTAAATTTGATTCCATTGTATGTTCTAAGACACTTAATGGAACTTCCAGTGCTTTTAGCTACCAAAGCTTTAAACTGTTTGAATGAGTCAAATACATTAGCTTTTCTTTTTAATAAATAGATCCATACTTTCCTAGAATAATCATCTTTAAAACTGATGAAATATTACGATCCTCCCTATGAAATTTTAGGATATGGAACCCAAATATTAGAGTGAATATAGTCTAGGATACCTTTACTTGTGTAAGTTTCCAGGTTTAAATTCCTATGTAGCTTGTTTAGCATAAATGCAATGCTCAAATTTACAGATTTTAAACTAGGAAGTAACTTTCGATCAACAAGTACCTTCATACCTCTTTCGATCATATGACAGAGATGTTGGTTCCATAGAAGAGTAGAATCTATTGCATTTGACGTTATTGTTGCATGATTGATTTTCGTCCTCCCTTCAAGTTTATACAAGTTACTGATTCTGTGTGTCTTCATAACAACCAAGATGCCTTTTTATATATTCAAAACTCCACCTTGAACTATGCCTTTATATCCATAGGAATCCAGAACTCCGAAAGAGATCAAATTTTTTTATGACATAATAAATGAAGTATTTTTCCTGATAAGAACAATTTTAAATGTTTATTGTACATAGAAATTGTGAAGAAACTTTTAAAGAGTCTAAGTTTTTGAAAGTTTGTGAAGGAAATTTTTTAAAGAGATTTTCTTGTAAACAATATTGTTTGAAGGTTTTTTTTTTAAGAATATGAGTCAAGTGAAAGTTTATTTTTTGAGGAATAAGTGAAATTAAGAAAAAAAAAATGAGAAAATGATGGAAAAGACACATAATGCTAAATTTTAGATTGAGAAGTTTACGGGGAAGAATAATTTTTAATTATGGAAATTCAAGATGCGAGATATGCTAGTGCAGTAGGGGATGAAAAGGTGTTACTGGGAAAGGTGAAGAAACATGTAGACATTTCAGATGAACATTGGGTGGACATGGATGACAGAGCCCTGAGTGCTATTCGATTATGTTTAGTTGACGATATTTTATCCAACATCATGTTAGAAAAAACACCAACAGGCTTGTGGGGAAAGTTGAAAGTCTTTATATGAAAAAATCGTTGACAAATAGAATCTTCTTACAATGACAACTATTCATCTTACAGATGAAGGAAGGTAGAAATATATCTGATCATTTGAATTCTTTCAATACTCTTTTATGCCAATTGTCTTGTATAAATGTGAAACATGAAGATGAAGATAAGGCGGTTTTATTGTTGTGCTCTTTACCTAAATCTTGATATTATTTTGCAACCTCTCTCATTTTTAGTTCTACCAAAACCATTGAATTGGATGCCATTGTGGGGTATTTTTAACATAATTTTCTTGTGAAAACCTAAGCTTAACATTTCTTCTGTATTTGTATATTTAATACCTAATATATTTTTTCTAGCTCCTAGATCCTTCATATCAAAAGTCCTATCCATTTGAGCCTTCAACTTGTTAATCTTATCCATGCGCTTGCTAGAAATAAGTATATCTTCAACTTATAACACTAGGATAATGAGCGATCCATTCGAAATTTTGAAATACAAACAATGGTTATACTCCTAGTATAATTTTGGATCACCATGAAGGAATCAAACTTCTTGTACCATTTCCTGGGTGATTGTTTCATGCCATACAATGATTTCTTGAGATTGGAAACTAATCCTCTTTTGCATTGCTGCATAAAACCATTTGGTTGTTCCATATAAATATCTTCATATAAATCTCCATTTAAGAACATTGTTTTAACATCTAATTTCTCTAACTCTAAATCAAGAAGAGAAGTTAATGCTAACATAATACGAATAGATACAAGCTTAACAACATGTGAAAAAACCTCATGAAAATATATACCTTCCATCCTATAAAATCCTTTTGCGGCCAATCTAGTTGTCTTCAAGTTTATGTCATAATAGTGATGAAGAAAAGGATTATATGTCTTGTGTAACTTATGCCAATGCAGTAGGAAGTTTGATGTATGTGATGATATGTACTAGACCTTATATTTCACAACAAGTGGGTGTTGTTAGTAGGTACACAGAAAATCCATGAATAGAACATTGGAATGTAGTGAAATGAGTGCTTCAGTATCTTAGAGGCACAAGTGACTATTACATCACCTTTAATAGTAACAATGATTCTGTATGTTGTTATGTTGATTCAGATTTAGTAGGTAATTTGGACAAGAGAAGGTCTAATTCAGTTTATGTCTTTAGTCTTACAAATGGAGCTATTAATTGGATGTTGAAGCTTTAGGAAATAGTTGCTTTATCCACTACAAAGGCAGAATACATTGTAGCCTCACATTTGCAAGTAGGAAATTTGGTTGAAAGATATTTTGGATGAACTTGATAGGATGAAAAACAGTGTACCTATATTCTGTGGCATTCAAAGTGTTGTTCATTTAGCTACAAATCCAGTTTATCATAGTAAGACTAAGCATATTGATATAAAGTACCATTTTGTAAGAAAAGTCATTGACGCAGGTGGACTGGATCTGAAAAAGGCCCACATTCAAGAAAATTGTGCACACATGTTTGCAAAACCATTGCTATTAGAGACTACAGTGGTGTTAGGATTCTCTTGGCTTGCAAAAGAGGTGATTAATAGTATTGGGCAAAGTATTTGATGAATTTTTGTTAAGGTGGAGATTGTTAAATAATGACAACAATTAATTGTTAAGGTGGAGATTGTTAAATAATGACAAAAATTAATTGTTATTTCATGCGAGTGGCTGGAAGTTTTGGTGAAGTTTTGTAACTGTTGGAAGTTCTTGTAACTATGCAACTTCTCAAATGGTTGTATTTCTATGTATTCATAGAGAAGTGAATGCATGAGCATGAATGAATAGTGTAATGTTTGGTTGTAATCTCCATTGTTGAAGGAAATAATACATCAATCCTTTTCCTTATGGATGTTTCCCCAAATTGGGGTTTTACCATGTTAAACTATTCTATTTTTTTGTGTGTTTACTGCTTTGTTATGCATTTTATGCTGCAATTAACTCAATTTATTAGACTCTATAATACCAACATATGTAGATTGCATCCTCCTTTGGACTTGAGATAGTTGAGTATCAACCCAACAAACACACTCACAAGTACCTCCAGCAGTTGTAGGTTGTTTTATATTGAACCTATACTGATAAATCTATCACAGATAGTGACTAACAAGGAGAGAAGGAAACTTCTTCTTCCTTTTTTTATTTTCTTAAAGAGATAGGAATGACTGACATTAAATGGCTACAAAATATAGAGTTGAAAAATATCACATCCCTTACATCACTCCCATTTGATTTCTCATAACCTAAAAATTTATGACATTTAGATCTATCTGGCTGCACTAATATGATACAACTACTAAAATCCTTCTCTAAATTAAGGAATCTCCAATACCTAGCATTACGATACTACAAGAATCTATCCATTCCAGCTGATATCACTACTACAAGGAGGGGCATTTTAAGACAATAATTTAAGATGAAAATTATATTGTCTTAAAGTTATCCACCAAATTAAATGTTTTATTTAATATTTTTATTTTGGTTAACCCACGGGTTCGATGCCTTTTGTCTCAATTGCTAGCTTTCATACACAACACAGAGCCCACACTGAGGAGCCCAAGCATTTTAGGCTCTGTTTTATGCCTTGTTGACGGTATTTGAAACGCAGAGTCCACATAAACCCTTGACTGTCATACACATCACGGAGCCCACGACCATGAACCCAAGCATTTCAACCTCTGTTTTCTTCCTTGTAGGTGGGATTTGCAACGTAGAGGCCATAGGAACCATTGAATTGCAGGCTCTATTCTATTCCTTCATGGTGTTTTATTTGTTTTATATCTTGGCAGCAGGATTTTCAACATGGATTCCACAAGAACCTTTAAATTTTAAGCTTTGTTAATTTATTGAACTATCCTCTGCAACATATTTGGTTTGAAGAAAACCCTTCTTAAGTGTGGCTTTCCTTGGAATATGGGGGCGTGGTGAGAATCAATGGAGCAGTTTCGATTCAAGCTACTATTTTGGCCGTTTTGAAAAAAATCCTTTCAAAGGGTGAGTTGCATTGGAAGAGAAAAAGGATTGTGAAAAAGGATGCATGGTTTTGATTTCAACCAGTGTTCCAACCATACAAATCCTAGTTCTTAGTGAGAACTGGTATATGTGGTATTGATGAGAGATGATCATGTCATCTCTTACAAGGGATCAATTCCAGGATACCTCACAACTACTTGAATTTTAGACTCTATTATGTGCCTTCGCGGTGTTTTATGTCTTGGCAGCGGGATTTGCAACACAGAGTCCACATGAACCTTTAAATTTTAAGCTCTGTTAATTTATTGAACTATCATATGTAGAATATTTGATTTGAAGAAAACCCTTCTGAAGGGTGGCTTTGCTTGGAAGATGGGGGCATGGTGAGAATCAATGGAGCGGTTTTGATTCATGCTAGCATTTTGGCTGTTTTGAAAAAAAACCTTTCAAAGGGTGTGTTGCGTTGGAATAGAAGAGGGATCGTGAAAAAGGATGCATGGTTTTGATTCTGATCAATGTTCCAACCATACAGATCCTAGGGCTCCATGAGAAATGGTATATGTAGTATTGATGAGAGATGATCTCATCGTCTCTAACAACGGTTCAATTCCAAGATACCCTGCCATTATTTGGGTTCAATTCCAAGATACATTTCCACTACTTTGTTTTCAGCTGTTAAGCTAGATGTCACCAGGTCTGTATTGATTTATGTAATCGATATCTTCTTTCCTATTTGATTGGATAATTAATGCACTTCTTCTATCTATGTTAAGATAAGAATGCCATTGAGGCTTTTAACTACACAAAATTAAATGGGAGAACATTCTGATCATGCTATACAACTGAGACCCAATAACACACAACAATGGAGCAAACATCGTATTTATCTAGGTATATCTTTAACCTTCTGTAATTTTTATGTTTTAGGGCATTTAGGGTTTAGTGGATTAGGCACGATTGATATTCTTTTAATGGATTAGGGCACAATGAATATTAACGAGTTATTCTTTCACAAACCTTTTCAAGCCACAAAGGAAGTATCATAACAATGTTTGGAGGCTCACAACCAAACAAAATTGAATGGGAGAACCATTCTGATCATGTGGTATAACCGAGACCCAATAACACACAACAATGGACTCGAAAACATATTTATCCAGGTATATTTTTAGCCTTCTATAATTTTTATGTTTATGGGAATTTAGGGTTTAGTTGATTAAGGTATGATTGATATTCTTTTAGAGGATTAAAGTAAGATGAATATTATCTTTCTATTCTTCCACAACATCAACCTTTCTGCAAAGGCAATATCATAACAGTGTTTGGAAGCCTAGAACCAAGTACTTCTTGGAGGTCTTCAATGCTTGGGTCTTCATCTATGCACTCCGGAATGATATATCCAATTCTAGTTCCAGGTGGAGGTATCTCATTAAACCTTTTCTTATATCCATCGTTGAATATGTAACACTGATTTTTTATTAAAAAAACACTCTTAAAATCGATCCTTGCAAATTCTGAAATTTATAACATATTTTATCAGCAATGACCTCTTAAATCTAAACTCTGCAAATTTAGAAATACATAATTTTTTTCTTAACAAATAAATTAGAAGAAGATCCTTATCACCCCCAATTCAGTTATGTTTCATAAGATATTTCATCTAAACAACCATGACCCAAAGCTCCTAAAACCGAACTCTGCAAATTTAGAAATATACAGTAAATTTATCTAAATAGTCGAGGCTAAGAAAACTCCCAATTATCCTAATTTGGTTTTGTTATGATAAAATATGCAATCTAAACAACCATGACTCCAAAGCTATCAAATTTAGAAATATATAAGAAAATTTATCCAAACCGCCACTGCTAGAAAACACTCCCAATCACCCCAATTCTATTTTTTTTCGTAAAACATTTCATCGAAACAGCCATGACCCAAAACTCTTAAATCCAACTCTGCAAACTTGGAGATATATAACAAAGTTTATCCAACAGTTGTTGTAAAAAGGGCTCCCATTCACTCCAATTCTATTTTATTTTATGAGTACAAGTTCATAGAAATGACTACCTTTCTCGCTAATGTAGCCTCCTTGTCTTTGACCCTTCTTTATTAGATATTCCAACACTGTAGAGAGATTTAATGTTGCACTTGGTGAATCCTAGATCACTGTTAAAGGCCAACAATGTAACAAAGGCATCAACACTTTTGATTTATCTTGTTGTAATCATGAATTCTAAGGAATGTTCTACATTTTAGGGATAATCATTGTCCTCGGCATTCCGAGAGATAACAACCCACACCAATTAACTACTTTTAGACATATCCATGCAAATTGAAAAGTACTATTTACCATAGCCATGCAGAGAAAAATGAATTGAATTGAAATTAAAAGGGAGAAGAATTGAACCTGAATGGGTTCCATGAGAAAGTGGACGTCCTTTGTGTAAATTTTAGTAGATAAATGTTTTACAACATGATGTAAGTCTTCTATAAGTGGATTGTCCTCCCTACCAATTGAAAACTTGTGAATTCTAATTTATTCAATGTGTTCCATGGGTGTTTCCATATTGATTGACAATGGAGCTGGAAAAAATCCTTAATAAACTTGAATATAAGTATTTCAGATTTATTAGTAACAGAACATGAACCATATTCAAAATGTGCTCTAGGAAATGGAAATATTTAATAAAACAAGAAATATAGTTATTTTACTGGATTTATTTAGATTTAGTAGCAATCTATTCCAACTATTTGATTAATCACTTCTTGCTTGTGTTGGAACAATAATATTTTCTGATTCCTCCCCTTAGCTTAGAAGTAACCAAGGGCTCTAGTTTTCCTTTCGTGAGATTCAATTTATGTGAAATAAATTTTCAAGTTCTGTCACAAAGATTCCTTGGATTTACATACATTTTTTAAAAGAAAATTACACTTTAAAAAACACAGTTATTATAATAAATTAATAGAAAGTTCTACCACCCTCGCCATGAATGAAAGATTGTCCCATTTTATAAATCACAACATTAAGGCTTATAAGCCTTAAATCTTTGGTAATGAGTAAATGAAGTTAGAAAAATTGGTAATGAGTAAATGAGATGAGAAGTTGTAAACGGGGAAAATAAGAAACTTGCATTCTATATTTAATTCATATGGAGTATGAATGTGGAGTTCATCTCATAAGCAGATAATTTACATATGTTAGCTTCTTCAAAGTGTACAGCATTGCATGATACATATTTTGTACATTTATGGATGAACATATGATCAATTAAGGTGGAACAATGAACAAGGATGACCACTTTCTTTTTTTCTTGATATCAAGGGAACTAGATTGTGCATTGAATTGGTTAAATATATTGCCAATGTGTATTCAGATTGACCTGGACAAATTTGGTTACCCAACTGTCAATTAAGAAACTCATGTAAACTATGATGTGCATTGCTAAAGTTTCATTGAGGTGCCATGGTGCATTTCCCACAGAGTTAGATGCTAAATTGATGGTGCACTTAATCATGGAAGAGCATTTGCTTTGACTTTGTGATGCTACATATGCACAAATGATTTTTTGTTATTGGAGGAGGAGTTATTGAGGAGTGACCTTATGGCTTGTGGTGGTCTGGAAGATCGAAAGGATACATAGTGTGGATATAAAGTGAGTAGAGTGAGAAGGGATTGGCTCTGAAGTTGATATAGATCTTGGTTGTCCATTTGTATGCAATCCTCGCCCTACTATAACCAAAATCTCATTTTAACCTTATGAAATTGGAAGTTGAATCATGGAGTCCATATAGACACTTTCCCAAGGTCTCTCTTACACTAGCAAGGGTTGGAGTGTGCTAACTTACATTCTAGTGTTTGTTAAAGATAATACAACCGCGAGAGATATTCTCTGGGAGGATGGAACCCTAGTCAATTAACTAGGGTTCCTGGTCAGTTAACCGAGTAGCGTAACTCTCTAGCAAGTACCCTAGGGCCCCAATAGTATACTGGGGTTCTTGGTCTATGACCAAGCAAGTTAGAGCCCTACAAAAGTACCTAGAATGTGGATAGGGCCCCTATCTATCTCTAAGGAATTCTGGTAAGGGAGAATACAATTTCTTGGTCATGAGGACCAAGCAGATCCTGTAAGCATAGACACAGACATAATGTTTTGGGACCAGGAATATTCTTGGTCTAGGGACCAAGTAGGTCCTGCAGGTGTGTTTCGAGACTCATGTGTTAGTGTATCCTAGGGATAGCACACTTGTTCCTTCCAGGGTTTCTTCTTGATCTTACAATTATTTTTAGGATCCAAAACAAGACATAATTGGAGAAGTTTTAGGGTTGTTATATAGTATTCTTTTCTGGCTGGAGGGACTCCTATTTAGAGTTGTTTTATGTCTAGTTTCTTCCCTAGCTACATATATTTTGACACCCAACACTTTAGATTTATGTGTTTGTTGTACATGTTGGTATTTTTTGAACTAACGCTCTTTGCTAGCCTCTATTCCAAGTCGATCTAAAGTATTTTGGTGAGTTTGATTTCCCCAAGTGTTGTCATCTTGCTTCTTTGGGTTATCACATTTCTCCTAGGGTTTCACCCATCTTCAAAAACTTACTACAACACTAATCATAAGTGTTTAGATCATCTTACTTGCAATAAACTTCAAGGGTTTTAAAGATTTATTCCTTTTTAGGGATTCCTAAGAGGACCCACTTTAATGTATTTGATCCAAAGATTTTTTTGAGGCATAATTTTCTCAGTTATTTAGTTTATTTACAGGACTATTGTTTAGTAGAATTGGCCTCAAGGGTTGTGGATACAGGGTTTTTGGATCATTTTTATTTCTGGGTTTGAAATTCTCCTTGGCCCCTTCAATGGTTTTTATTGAATACTATGAAGACTTCTTCTTGTTGAATTGGATGCATTGTTCCTAAGATACACATGATGGTGTGCTTTGTATATTGGGCTGTAATGATTTCAGATGGTGATATTCTTGGTATTCACTCCACCTTATTTGGAGACAATGTTTATATTTTAAGGGTTGGTGCTTTTATATTGGATATTATGGTTGGTGATGCAAGGCCTACTCCTAAACTATCAACGATGATTCATGGTGGTTATAACAAACCTATGAGCACTTGTTTACTAAGGGACACACATATGAACCCATTTGAAATAATTTATACTCAATTTTGGTGGATATTATTCTTCCACATTATGATATTTTTTTCTATTGGTGTTATAGCTGATTTTACCACACTTGGTAGATCACACCTTTATGGCCTTCCATGTCCCTCTATAGACTCCTTGGACTCCCCTTGCTCAAGTTATACTTTGATGAATCTTGAAAGTCCCTAAAAACCACCTGTTTATTTGTATACATGACTTTTAATCCAATACCTGCGTGTACATGCATATTTTGAGCCAATACCCGCATACATCGGGAAATGTGCATAATTTTTTTTTGTGGAGTTTTCCTCATTGAGTCCCAAATAACTTGACTCTTGGCCTTCGATATTCCTGGTAATGCTCTGAACTGACCCTCCATTACCTATTGGAGGGATATATATTGAGCCTCTTGGATGCATTGAAGGAGGAGAATTTTGGAGAGCAAGGAAACTATAGTTCATTGTTGCCTCACTTGTTTATTCTTGAGTCTGCATCCCTTTTTCCCTTTGGAGTACACATTGATGCTATTCCCAACATTTCCTTTGCTTTGTAAGCTTTGCATTTAGATGGAAGATTTAAGTGGTGGAGGCCCATGTGGAGGAATCAGTTTCTCCGTTTCGACAAGGTACTGACATAGTTTGTCACTGTCCTATCTCTATTTATTATTAATAGAAATATCCATTTCTCGTCCATTACATGTGTATAACTATGAATATTTTTTCCATGGATGTAGTTATATTTGTTTATACATAATGGTTTATATATGCTAGATTATTCCTAACACTTTGATATATAGCATGATTGTCTTGTTTGTTGTTGTTGAGAGCTAATTGTAAATTCAATTGTGTTGGAAAATATCAATGGGGATCTACATCAACCATTCGGAATAAGGTATGATTCATATCCATTAGTGTTAGATGTATTTATTTCTATTGCACATTGGAATGCATTGATTTCTGGTGTCATTCGGTCTATTGTGGTCTACCCCAAGCCATAGAAAGTTTCTGTCTGTAACATAATTGGAGACTCCGCTGGGGAGGTTCCTTGTTTTTCTTTGGGGATTGGGTGCACAATGTGCTTGAATTGCTCTATGTTTCTATGTGTTTTTGTGTCGGGTCTAGAGTTATGTTTTCCCATTAGTGTCCCGTGGAAGTAATTTTGGTCTTAGCCTATCATTTTACCCCCTATTTATTCCTTTATGTGAGGATTCGCCTCACAGCTACGTATACACATGGGTTTTGTCTGAATAGTCACGTATACACTCAGGTTTTTTGAAAACAATCGTGCATGTTTCTATTTTGAATTTGATTTAGATGATTGAGAGTTGCTGGGTGAAGTTTGAATGTTGCTGAGTCTTCTTGGGTGCTTTTGGTGTCTATCTTCTATGTGTGTTTCTGACTAGAGACCTTTTTTATATTCTTTTTAATTAGAAGTTGTTCTTGTCATCTTATTTCCTTTTTGGTTTGGTATTAGTGCATTAGATTTCTTTTATCTCAGTGTCTTGCTTGGATGCTGTTTGATAGTTTTTGTAGGGTATGGGAGTTGTAGAATCTTGTTATTGCATTCACATATCACTTATTTTAAAAATACAAAAATATTTTATTTTTGGCATGTTTATGCATTTTTTGCATTTGCATAGTACTTGAATTAGGTTTTCTTAGTTGATTAGTAATCATGCTTTCATATAGGAATGGTTGCATTGTAATTTGAAGGAAAAAAATATGCATCTCATGTAGTGGCATACCTCGTTTTCTCATTTAAAGACAAAATTGCACTTGGAATTATTTGTTAGGTGTGCACATTTACTTTCACTACTGAGTCATAACATCATTGGTTGCACAGTCATTTCCTTTGAGTAATCACATCCCATAAAATCAACGCTTAATTTAAAATGAATTACACATTTTTCTTTGATAGGGTATATCAACAAGCTTAGGTTTTGGAGTCTTAGAATAGGTTTTTGTGAGTAAATTTCTCCAAGACTACTAAAAAAAACAAGTAGGTGTTTGTCTAGGTGAGAGAGTGAAATCCTTGGTATAATTGGTGTTCTTAGGAGGCTCTTCTTACACAGGAGTTAAGCACAAGGAAGCGTACACGTTTGTGGTGGGGATAACACCTTTCCACTCTCCGTGCAAGACCGAAGATATTTCTAGGATCTTATTTATATTTGGGGGATTTTGAGGTACCTTTGGTGCTTTCAAGCTTTGGGATTTGCTACCCTGCCCATACGGTAGATCCCTCCTGTGACTGTCCGCCTGAGCATTGGTTATATTGGGGTGACCTTAGTTGCCTTACCTAGGTATCGCAGGGGGTACTTATAGAGGTTATTCTGTGAGTGTCTTGGCTAGGTAGGGGTCAGACAATAGAGTTGCTTTACGTGTTGAAGCCGAGGGCCACTATAATTGGTTACAAACCTCCGCTTGTAGTGTATGGGAGTCTCAGGCCTCTCCTAGGTGAGACATAAATACTACATTTGGGAACTCATTTATCCTCCCCTTGGATTGATCCCATGTTGGCTTAGATTCTCTTAGGAGTTTGCTCTGTGTACACTAGACTGATTTAGGGTTTGCAATTAGTTTTAGTCTCTTTATTCTTGTGGAGTCATCGTGGATTTGGGAGCAAAAGTTTTTTGTTCTCGATGTTTAGCAGGTCTTCCTCCTTCATGGAAGAGATCCAGATAGTCTGGGTGGACTCATATTCACCATGATTCACATACCGATCTCACTATGAGTCATACATCTGAGATATGGGAGCCGCCTCCTTCTCCACTCCCTGGGGTGGGGAATCTGCCAGATAGTGTATATGGGACTCCGGAAGAAGCTGATCCTTTTGAGGTTTGTGCGTATTGATGTACGATCCCAGTTTTTAGATGTTGTAAACAAATACCATCGATATTCTTCACATAGGTTGAGCGACGAGACTCATCCGGTACCCACTAGTATTATCCATTTTATATTTGGCATTCCACACGTTTTGGAGGTCGTTCCATCATTTAATGTCGGATCTTGTGTTGACCCTGGTACTAAGCCTGGGAGAACTGCTATCCCTTTCCATTCAGATAGGTTTGTAAGTGGTGATATTGAAACTTCCACAGCTATTGTTGGAGGCTCTTCATACCCATTACCTATGCCTAATACTAGTGTCCCCGTTCATGGAAATGGCCCTAGACATGTGAACATTGGAAGCACAACCTATATTCCATATTATGCTCCATCGTGCATCGCACATGTTCCTTCGAATGCATTTTTAATGTCATATCCTCCCCACGGCTCACATGATCCTTCGGGTCAGAGTACTACCTCTAGTGATGGTGTTCCCTCGTCTTCCCACATAGTAGTATCACAAGGATACATTCCTCCTTACATGTATGTAGGTTATGTACCACATTATGTACCACCTTATATGTTTGGGGGTCAACTTGCTTATCAGTCTTATAATTATGGCTATGTAGCACCCCTGTCTTAAGGTATTCTAAATTATAACATTCCCATGTACCCTTTTATGGGTCAAGTAGGAGGAGGATATTATCCCACTAGCCAAGGCCATGGTACTTACAACCACCATACTTACATGAATCAGTCTTATCAGGGGGCATGGATCCAGATGGTACAACCTAGGATCCCTTTTATAGCTACGCTAAACTTTCCTGATTTATCAAGATTGACCAATGATTGGGTATCTCATGATCCGACATGACCAGTTGTTCCCTCCAAGCTTCCTTCATGTATTCCAAAATTCGAAGCTAAGAGTGGTGATGACCCTGGTGAGCATGTTACTACTTTCCACCTATAGTTCTCTTCGAATTTGTTGAACCATGATTCCATTCATTTATGACTATTTCAATGCATCCTCACTAGTCCTGCAGTGAAATGGTATATAGAGTTGCATGGAGGCACATATCAGACATTCAATGACCTAGACATGATTTTTCTCAACCATTTTAAACTACATATGCATTATGATGCCGGTATTGAGCTCTTGTCAACATTTCGGTAGGATAAAGACACACATATTTTTGACCATATTCAAGAGTGGCATAGACGAAAGAGGTTGATTAAGGCTAACATTCCACCAGAGTGTAGTTTGGAATGGTTCCTCAAGTTGTTATTTCCATATATAGTGAAGGATGTTTCCACATTTGGAGTGATGAAAGAGGAACATGATACCTTTCGAGCTCAACAACTAGACTTGATTTACGCTCAGTCTAGGCTCTTATATGAGATTATTTTGAATGCACTGTGGTCAAAAATTGATCCTAAGTTCCAACCTGGGTCACATGTTGATGGCATTGTTGGATCTGTGAGTACTAAACCTATAGAATTGGTTACAAATCAAATGAATAATTTGTCTATTAACCATCCTACATCAGGACAAGCTACAACTTCATCTCATCCCACCCAATTGGAGGATGTAGACTCTATGCAATCCTCGAACTAGAAGGGTAACTAGAAGCCCGAACAAAACAAGAAAAAGGGAAGAAATAATCATAAGGGTGGGAATAAAAATGGAAATTCTAATGATGACAAGAACAGTAACGATGATGGGGGGGATGAGAATTATAAACATAAGGTTAAGTTCCCTTGCAAGCTTTGTGGGGGAGATCACCTCACTCACTTGTGCCCTCGTATTGAAGGTGCCTTGAAATTCATCGTATAGAGCCCAACTGTTTTTACGAATCCTTTATCGCACAATCACAATATGAATGCAAGGACCATGGACTCCTGAAGTGATTTTGGTGGGTATCAAAACCATATGAACACTGAAAGTGGCCATGGGTGCATCAACATGTTGTTTTCTAAGAATGTTGTGACACAAGGTAAAGATTATGGTTCATCGCAACTCGACTTAGGAAAAGAACCTGCTCCTCTCGAGGCCCCTTTGCATATTGAAAATATTGTCGACAAACCTGAAGTTACACCTCGCATTCCTAAGGGAGTCTTAAAGCGGTTGGGGCACAATCCTAATTCTCGAGCCACCCAACACTATTCCATTGTCAAGGATTTGGACCAGACTCATTGTACAATGTCGTCCTTAGAAGTCCTCCAGAATTTCCCTTTGTAGAGGAAAGCTTTGTTGTTTTCCCTTGGGGTGGTTGATTCACATCCTTCCACAGTGATTAAATTTGAAAACCATGAAGTTTAGAGTCATTTTCCTTACCATGTGGCTCTCCTTTTCCACATGGAGTGTATGAACAACACCTTTAAATGCATAGTGATTGATGAAGGCGATGCAACTTTTGTGATGTCTTTAGCGTGCTGGTAGTGTTTAGGTTATCCTACATTGTCAAGATTTGGAACCATGTTCACTGCTTTTAATGGGAGATATTTTTGGCATCATGGTATAATTCCTTCTCTTGAAGTCCAATTCGGAGGGAAGATCATGTCTATCGAGGTCGAGGTGGTTGATGCGCCCCTTGATTATAACCTTCTACTGGGTCATAACTGGATTTATAACATGAAAGAAGCTGCATCATCTCTCTTTCGAGTTGTTTGTTTCCCTTTTGAAGGGAGGTTTGTCACAGTCGTGGAAAAATATTTTGATAATTTCAGTATGAAAGCATCATTGGGAGCTACTATCCTGGTCATCGATAATTTTCAGCCGACAACTGAGAATGTTGGAGTGGGAATGTATCTGTCATTGATGGGAACTTTCAATATTTCTGCACCAATTCTTATAATAGGTTCCATCCTTGGTAGTGAATTGTCATCGTTGAGTTCTATTCCATTTCACATTTCACATTTAGAAGATCCTTGGACTCTCCCTTATCCGATAACTTCGGATGAAGATCCTAGACCTACCAAGATGGACATGCTGTTATATACAATGACGATTGCATATCAAGCTACTCTTGGTCCTATTGTAGATCCTGGTCCTTCCTCTTCACAGACGAAGGAGGAGAACCCGTATGCACTTCCTGCTTGGGCAGTTGCTTCTTCACACTCATGATTGCTTCGATGGGACTTTTCCTTTGAATGAAGCTATCCTCGAAGCCATGAATGGTTTATATGGGCCTTGGGAGGGGTTACATCATTGATCTTAATTTCTCCCATATCTTGAACGTATTGAGTGTGATTACTATAGGGTGATCCTTAGCGAGAAGGTTGGTAGGCCCATGGTCCCATTAGGCGCTCCTAGTACATTTTCCAAAGGGAACATGGATAATTTGTCGCTATCTATCCCTATCAACATTTCTCAAACTCTTGTCAAGAATAAAAATGTTCACATCGGGGCTGATTTTTCCCTCGAAGAAATTGAGGCATACACTAAGATTTTCAAATAATTTCGAGATGTTTTTTCTTGGTCATATGATGAAATTCCTGGAATAGAACCTCATATTGTTGAACATGAGATTAATACCTATTCGGATGCTAGACCTATTCAACAATGCTTGTGAGTGATGAATCCCCATAAGGAACCCACTATTAAGGTATAGATAGAGAATTTTCTTAAGGATGGCTTTATCTATATGATTCCTTTGACTGAATGGGTATCCAATCCTGTTCCGGTTGATAAGAAATAGGGGATTATCTGTGTGTGCACTGATTTTAGAGACTTGAACAGAGCTTTTCCTAAAGATAATTTTCCCACACAATTCATAGATAAGATTTTGGATGAGTATGCGGGAAGCGAGGTGTTCAATAAGATTCATATCAAACCTAATGATCAACATAAAATGGGCTTCATTTGTCCTTAGGGTATGTTTGCATATCGAAAAATTCCTTTCTGCCTTAAAAACGTCGAAGCTACTTTTCAACAGGATATGAACTTTGCTTTTCATGACCTTAAGCAAATTATTGAAGTCTATATTGATGATTTAGCTGCTCACTCTCGTTTGAGAGTGGATCATCCTGACCATCTACGCTTGGGTTTCAAAAGATGTCGCTGATATCAAATCCGGTTAAATCCTCAAAAGTGCATGTTTTGCGTTAAAGTAGGTTGCTTACTAGGGTTTATCATTTCTAAGGAGGGAATTAGGGTTGACCCTCTTAAGGTTGAGGAAATACTTTGATTGTCTCCCCCATGCACTATTAAACATATTTAGAGTTTGCAAGGGATGGCTAACTTCTTGCAGAGGTTTGTTGTCAATTTTTCCAATTTGACCAAGGGTTTCATGCACCTTTTGAAGAAAGACACACCTTTTATCTGGGATGAGTGAGCTAAGGATTATTTTGATGCATTGAAGAAACCCTTGGCATCGGCCTTTGTTCTTAGTCCACCTGACTATAGCCGCGACTTCTTGTTATATGTGGCTATGTCTCAAGAGACTATTGGAATGGTTTTGGTTCAAGAGGACGAGGAGCTCCAAGACCACGCTATATATTATCTAATATGAAACCTTATTGATGCTAAACTTTGTTATACTCATGTCAAGAAGCTATATTTAGCTATTGTTCATGCAATTCAACCATTGAGACATTACATACACCTTCACCAGAATTTGGTTCTGGCTCACATCAACCCATTTCAGTTCATCCTCACCAGACGAATGATAGGGGGAAATACAATAAGTGGATTTTGACTTTGCAAGAATTTGATCTCGAGTTTGTTTCAGAAAAGTTGAAGAAATCATTGATTTTTGTGGAGATCATATTATATTTTCCTAGTTTGGATGAAGTTGAGGTTCATCATGAATACTCTTTCGTGGATTAGCATATTTTCGTCATTTCGACTATGGACCCATGATATGAGTATATTATCGTCTATTTTAAAACTTTGATGGTTCTCCTCACCTCTCATGGGATGAGCATCAACAGTTACATCATGTAGCTAAGCGTTACCTCATTGTTGGTGACACTTTGTATCACCGTGGGGTTTATTCCATTTTGTGTCGATATTTGAATCATGAGGAGGCTGAGGCTATGTTGAATGGTTGCCATGGAGGGGCATGTGGTAGTCATTTATCTGGGATTTCTACAACCCAAAATATTTTAAGAGCAGGTTATTTTTGGCCTTTGATATTCAAGGATTGTGTCAATGTGGTCAAGCAGTGCCACCCTTTCTAGGTGTTTACATAGAATATGCACTCACATCCTGCCCCATTACATCCGATTATCACCGTTGGTCCCTTCACCAAGTGGGGGGTTGATTTTATGGATTTCAACCCAAATTTGGCTGGGGGGAATCATCATATTATAGTGGCTATTGATTACTTCATGAAATGGGAAGAGGCTATGCCCACTATCAAATCTAATGGTGAGACAACCACACCTTTTGTTTTCAATCATATTATCACCCAGTTTGGCATCCCGAGAGAGATTGTCATAGACCATGTCAGGAACTTTCAAAACAAGACGATGGTTGAGCTATGTTTGAAGTTGGGATATAAGCAAGAGCACTCCTCTTCTTATTATCCTCAAGCTAATGGAAAGGTTGAAGATGTGAATAAGTCCCTTAAGTCCATTATTCGAAGAACCATAACACAAATCAAGACTAATTAGCATATCATGTTGTATCCTGATTTGTGGGATTACCAAACCGAGGTTAAGACTTCCACCAGCTTTTCTCCATATCAGTTGGTGCATGGGGTGGATTCCATTTTACTGATTGAATGCGAAATCCCTTATTTGAAGCTAGTCATAGAGTTTTTTTCAGAAACTTCTCAGTTAGAGGAACATCTGGTCCTCTTAGAGAAACTTGATGAGAAGCGTTGATATGCCTTAGTGGATGTTGAAGAAAACAAGCGTCGAGTTAAGGATCAGTATGATAAATCCATCCGTACCTGGAAGTTTAGTGAAGGTGACTTGGTCCTCTTGTATGACCAAGCTAGTGAACTATTATGGGCAGAAAAATTCAACCCCATATGGCATGGGCCTTACATAGTCAAATGAGTTTTAGATAAAGGGCCTTATGAGCTAGTAGATTATGAGGGGACACCCTTGGCAGAGCCTAGAAATGAGATCTATCTTAAAAAATACTATGCATAATTCTCAGTCGAGGCTGATACTTTGTATACTATTGTACAGTTGCATAGTTTAGTTTTGGTCTTCTTGTGGTGATCGAGTTTGTTGGCTTGCTTCCGTTTGTTGTGGTAGATGTCGACAGAGTCTTAGGTATATGTAGGATACACTGACGATGCCAGCCGCCACACCCATAACTCATCCTCTGCTGCTTGGGTGATCTTTATGCCTATGGGTCAAGTTTTTTCTTCAGGTGGTGTATGTCTTCGGCATTCATCAAACAATATTGTTGAATATAGTGCCATGATTGAGTTGTTATGTGATGCCATCTATCATGGTATTCAATCTATTGAGTTATGTCTTGACTTGCAGTTAGTGGTCTTACAGTTAAATGGCATGTATCGTATTAGAGATCCGACTTTATTACAAAGATTCTTGCGAGTAAGGTTGTTAGAACGACATTTTGAAAACATTACATACATTCACATTCCAAGGAACTACAATCATGTTGCTGATTCATATGCAAATTATGTACTATATTGGAATTTGATGCACAGACAATGAAGCATTCACATCACATTCACACATGTAGATGTAAATAATCAATCATCATAGTCCAAAAAGTGGTGTAAAATATAGTCCAAAAAGTGGTGTCATAATACATAATGTCATGATACAAAATTGGGGCTTTTTAAGCCACCAAAATATACTACACGGTTGATACAAAAAGTACATCTAGGCCTCTAATACTATGGAGCAGGGTGTTGATCATGAAAACAAATGACATGCTTATCTTTATTTCTGAATAACCAAACCCATGCACTGGGCACACCTACTACCTGTCACTACATCTCCTCAAGTAAGTCCTCGACTTGTGCCATGGGCACCCTGTGTGTCAAACGAACAAATTTTGTGTGGATGTTTTGGAGCATACACTCCACATTCACATCCACTATATCATCACCTCTCCCCCTTCGACGATGTTGAGGGAATCCGTCTGGACGTCTAGAACAAACATCTACGTATACATGACCAATATCAATATGTGTCACTACCCAAAAACATGTTTTCTTATTTCATTATATCAAAAAATACAAAAAAATCAAATAAACTCGGGATTGCCACCTATATCGCCGTATGTGGATCCATGTGGAATAAGAATGTCTGTATCACCATAGAAGTCTATCCCTACATAGGGGTAGTTAATGGTAATCTATGGCTATGATCTGTCTACGTCATCCTCCTAGCCACCACATCACATTTTCCTAGTGCTACTGATATGGATCCCGAGGAACATGAGGAGTGATCTACATTGTTGGGATTATCCTCGGTACGCGCTCAAAGAATAAGGTACTCAAAATGCTGGAAAAACCAAAGTTTCTTGTTCTACCCAGCCTGCAGTCTGTCAATTGTTGTTTCATGTTACCTAACAATGAGGTAATCTAGTCATAGATAGTGGGCCTCATGCACTCAACCGCATAAAACATTAGTGGCATGGAAGCCTGATGGAGAGATTCTAACCTTGCAATCCTGCCTAGTGCTAGTAATATGGCCTTTAGGCCAAGGTTGTGGATAGAGTTCACTGGGACCTGACTCCCAACCTTTTCTGTGTCTGGGAGGTAGTATACAATAATGTACTCCTCAATAGTGAGGCCACCTCCAACCCTACGAGCTCTCAAATTGACTACCTCACCTTGGCAGGATAGTCCAATGATAAAGTAAATAAAGTAAATATCCTCTACCTCAAGGCTAAGGGGCATCACATCAATTTGGAAGGTCTCTGTATCCGGAACTTGGTAGTCCACCAGCATCTGGAATAGTATTGTCTTAGCTCTTAAGCTACCAAGTCGCAGAAAGTTATATAAGCCATATTCCCTCAAAGCTTGTTGGTCAACCAAATCAACTTGTACGACCCTATCCACATCTTCGTGTTTGTGTTCACGCCATTCCAATACCATCCTATAGAAAAACACAAGAGTGTGATAAGTTTCCACCTTAAAAGTTGGTATGTGTGACCTTGTCATTAGAGGAATTTTGGTGCTAAAATGGGCCTCCTAAGGAAAATAATAAAATAATAGTTAAAATAATAAAATAATGGTTAAAATAATAAAATAATATTAATTAATTTTGGAGGAAGAAACAAAAAAACTACTTTTTTTGTTCGTATTTTCGACATATCTCCCTGTGTTTTTACTCAAATTTCGATTGGGAGAGATCGTTGGATGTGGAATTTGATTCCACATCCAACGAGCTCTCCCAATCGAAATTTGAGTAAAAACACAGGGAGATATGTAGAAAATACGAACACAAAAAGTAGTTTTTTTTAATGACAAATATGCCAATTCAACCATTATGGTTGACTTATTTTATTGAAATTCTATTGGTTCTTGAATTCCAACTCACAAAAACTTATTTTGGCACGTTTTCTTATAAGGCCCATTTTAGACCCCAAATTTCCTCTAATGACGTGATATTTTCTCAAACAGTCACGCGTATACTTGGAAATCGAAGGATTTCCTACGTATACTCGGCCCTATACACAGAAATCAAGAGGTTTTCCGCATGGGCCGAAACACCAATTTTAGAGTGCTCCAAAATAAAAATTCAGCCCCTAAAAATTAAAAGAAAAACATTAAAATGAAAGAGGATGGGATGAAGAGTTACCTGGATCAGACAGTTCCTGGTTTCGTGGCCCATAGCTCCCGGAATCAGTGTTTGAAGTTCGTGGTTCAAATGCACTATGTGTGGTAAAAATTCCAAATGGTATGTTGAAAATGAGTTTTTTACTATTTTATAGAAAAATTTTGAAATTTTTACCCACTACTCTATAGTTTGGACCCTTATTTACTATTTTGGACTATTTTTACCTAATTTTGTGGAGTAGGGACCTGATTTGAGTGTACTTTGACCCGTTCGTATCTATTACAAGTATAATTTTGAACTAGCATATAGGTCAGGATTACACATCCGCTTCCATTTATGCATCTCCTTATGACCATTTCACCTTAACTTTAGGTATGAACCCACTTTGTAATGTCATGGAACCTTCATACTGCTATTAGAAGTGGCATTATGTAAGTGGTATAGCTTTCCTATTCATGGGTTCCCTAGTTGGATCCCTCTTTGCAGTTTGGTACCCATACTGAGATTTCTCCACTAGGTTTGGGAGTCCCTTATAGTCCTGCCATGTCCTTGAGTAAGAGCTTCATATCCCTCTTGAACTTTATGTTGGCCATCTCCCACAGGGAATCCCTTGTATATCAAGTTGTAATTTCATTTCATGCATTTTTCTTGCCTTATTGAGCTTTATGCCAATTCCCTGCTTTAGATTTATAAGCCATGTAGCCCGATCTTGCCTCCATCCTAGCCAGATAGAGCCCTTTATATATTCTTTGCAACTTGATTATCCATTACTGAGAGGAGACCTTCCCCTAAGTGTCCTCATCCTGCACATGCTTCCTTGCATTGAGCATAGGTATGTTCCACTGCTTGGAACTAGTTTTCTTTCCCATGAGACTCGTCTCCTCTTAGCTATATGTTAGAAGCACTTTTATTCCTTTTCAAGCCATTTTATCTGAAAAAGTCTAAAAAACATAAAAAACCAGATGGGAAATGATATTACTTTTGGCAGCTGTCGAGTTGTCTCTCCTTTGAACAGAGCATTGTATATCACATCCATTGGTTGGGTTATTAGTATGAATGTAGGAGTTGTACTCGTTACTCTGAGTTTTCTCCATCGACTGGTTATGCTTCCAGCCCCTATAGAGCTTTTATCGATGCCTCCTGTGTCATTGAGCTGTCCCAGTTTTCATGTCAAGTCTATGTTGCCTATGTTCAACCACAATTTTCCTTACACTCTTGTTCGAAGGAAGTTTTATCCTGAGTCGACCATTCCTCAGTTATCTTGTCTTTGCATGTCGGTCATTCCTGATACAATTACTGGTTCATGCACATCTTGTTTGTTCGAGTTCTTCCAAATTATCCAGCGTTCCTAAGTACCCCATGTTGGTTGATGGGGGATTCCCTAATTCCCTCCTTCTAGCAGATTCCATTCCATCGACTTCAGATTATTTATTCTGGAATAGGATTCTAGAGTCCATTGAGTGCCTTGAGACTTGCAGTTATCAATGGCAGGTCCTCTTTCCATCGACAATTTTGGGAATACATCAATGTCCCCTAATTGATGGATTCTTTCAAGTGTTCAACCTCAACACATCTATTCACACTTATTATATTAGAATCTGTACCTTGATTCCCATTATCATTGTCGGTGGGATATCTCACGTCTGTTAACGGTATACATAAATGACCACTAATCAGATGATGGACCATCATGTTTGACCCCGGCACCTTTATTCGCATGATGGGACATGTACTCATAGCAGTTTACGTAGAAGACCTCTAAGATTTATGGAATTCCACATATGCTACCTTCTTGATCATGCTAGTATTTATGAGATGTCAGCTCTCATGACAAAATTCCAATATATTATCAGACATCTTCATCCACTATGGATATTTTGATCCTTGTATATTGTATGTGGTGATGACCACACATGACATTTGTATATCATGCCTATTCATGGTCGTTTTACTCTTATGTATCCGAGACTGCTACATGTATATTTATAGTCACATTCTGATATTTATCATTGTATTGTATTGACGAGTGGTCAGTTATTCCACCTGGGTCTTCATTACTCTACTTTTGGGATAGGTATAATGTATTTCGGCCATCATGTTACCCCTCTGACCTCACACATTAGGGGGCATCTGTTATAGATGATTTTACCACACTTGGTAGATCACACCTTTATGGCCTTCCATGTCCCTCTTCGGAGTCCTTGGACCCCCT
The DNA here is from genome assembly GCA_001517045.1 of Pseudotsuga menziesii. Taxonomy (NCBI): domain Eukaryota; kingdom Viridiplantae; phylum Streptophyta; class Pinopsida; order Pinales; family Pinaceae; genus Pseudotsuga; species Pseudotsuga menziesii. The sequence goes on along the minus strand of LPNX010884177.1, from coordinate 145,340 downwards.
TGCTCAAGTTATACTTTGATGAACCAAGAAATCCCCTAAAAATCACTTGTTTATGTGTATACATGACTTTTAATCCAAAACCCATGTGTACATGCATATTTTGAGCCAATACCCGCGTACATCAGAAAATGTGCATAAAAACAAAAACTTATGGAGTTTTCCTCATTTAGTCTCAAATAAATTGACTCTTGGCCTTCCATATTCCTGGAAACACTCTGACTTGACCCTCCATTTCCTATTGGAGGGTTATATATTGAGCCTCTTGGATGCATTGAAGGAGGATAATTTTGGAGAGAAAGAAAACTATAGTTCACTGTTGCCTCACTTGTTTATGCTTGAGTCTGCATCCATTTGTCCCTTTGGAGCATACATTGCTTCTCTTCCCAAGATTTCCTTTGCTTTGTAAGCTTTCCATTGATATGGAATATTGAAGTGGCGGAGGCCCAGGTGGAGGACTCGTTTTCTCTGTTTCGACAAGGTGCCGATAGAGTTTGTCACTGTTCTATCTCTATTTATTATTAATATAAATATCCATTTCTTGTCCATTACATGTGTATACCTATGAATATTTTGTCCATGGATGTAGTTATATTTGTTTCTACATGATGGTTTATATATCCTAGAGTAGGCCTAACACTTTGATATATAGCATGCTTGTCTTGTTTGTTGTTGTTGAGAGAAAATTGTAAATGCAAGCGTGTTGGAAAATCGCAATGGGGATCTACATCAACCGTCCAGAATAGTGTATGATTCATATCCCTTAGTGTTAGATGTATTTATTTCTCTTTCATATTGGAATGGATTGATTTCTGGTGTCATTCGGTCTGTTGTGGTCTACCCCAAGCCATAGGAAGTTTCTCTCCGTAACAATTGGACATACTTCATGTAACATATTTTGGTAAAGCCCTTTTCTAGACACTAAGTTGAGTTGGGTATTCTTATTCACTTTTGTACATTCTCTCTCATATTTATGCATCTTTACATCACTTCCTTATCAAATACACAAATTAGTATTGTACTCCTCTAGAGGATGAGTAGTTTAGTGATGGCATTCATTCAGTGCTTGAATACGTCTATGTTCATGGTTGGGACCTAGGTATTCATTCACTTATCCACCTTTTTTATTTGAGATGAGTAATCAAAAACCCACCTTCTTTTATGTTTCATATACCATTTTATTTCTATTGAGTGGGGTAATTCCCACTCCATTTGTAGTTCATCATCATTTTTCATGAATCCATGCACAAATTAAGTGAGGGTGTTGTAATGATGGCTTGCAATATTTACTTATGGTTACTAATGTGTCAACATTTCATTTATATTCTATGAATTCCTTAATAGATGAAAATAGTAAACATCCTTCTCCTCCCGAAGTTACATTTTCTCCTCCTCCACCACTGGCATGTTCAGTTTCTCTCAATACTTCGATTACTTGTCAACAAAAAATTTCTCAATGGTCTCCAGGACAATTTTCTAAAATTATTGCTCCATACTCGCCATATCCCCATGTGAATTCCATGCAGATAATACCTTTTCCACAACAACAATCAATTCAAGCTCAGTTACTTCCTTGATCTTTACAACCAAAGTCAGGAAAGGTTCCTTTTGCAGTACAACCAAATGTTGAGTCCAAAACTGACCAACTAGGAAATCCCTCTTGGCTGCCTTTTCAACCTTCAATATTGCCTTGGCCTAACAATGATGGAAAAAATCCAAATTTTTCTTATGCACGAGTTCCACCACGTATTCCTTGTTCTTGAAATGTGGATTTATATATGATAGGATTTCTTCCATCAACTACATAAGAATATGGTTGAATTGTGTTCCAAGTACGCTCTTGCAGGTAAATTGTTTTATCATTGAAAACTTTGATGGTATATTTATAGGTCATCCTTGCCACACAAATAACTACCATTAAACACATCTAGATTGTACAAGAGCATTAAATACCGATCACTTGTGAAGAAACATTATTGAACAATAGACTCAACAATTTCTTAAACATTCAAAGACTCTAAGCTTCCCCAAATATGCAAAGCTAAAACTAAAATATCACCTGGAACATTAATGTTAACATTAACGTTCGTCCAGCATTAGACACATATCACTTGCAAAGAACTAAAATCCATCCTCAAACATTAACATTAGGGTTCGGTTTACCCTAACCCTAAAATCCTTTCCCACCGCTCAAATTCTTCTTATACCAAATATAATGTGGAGGATTGGGTAACACATCTCTTACTTTACAGAGAATTAGTGACAATATATGCTTAAATTTTCTTTACCCCTTTTCCATATTTTTTTAATTTGTCATTTTTTTCAATATCAAGTGGTTCCTTGTGCTCCCTTTCGGTTTTGGGGGACGAGCCCTGTGAGCATTGCTTTATGAGCCCCCTTGACAAGAAAAATAATAAATCTATTTCCCGTGGTTCTCTCTTCATAGAAAACATATTTTCTAAGATCATGTGATCCTAAATATCTTTCAGGTATATGATTGGTTCTTGACACAAGTTTCTTCTTTCCTTCAATACATATACTTTGATACATCTAGCAGTGTTGGAGGTTGGCAGTATATTGATGGCATATTTCTTTGTCTCCATGATTCCATGTTCAACTACCTTCATTTCTCAATTGCAACGTTGATTTGATATGGTAATATATCTTATTATCATTCAGATATTTTAGTTTGTTTCTTAAAGGTAAGAATTGAGAATCTCCCTGGAAATTTCATAATCGAGTCAATTTTATTTTGCTTTCAATGGAAAGTGGAGACAACACCGTAGATGCAATCTCATGTTTCTTTTAGAAGTATTGCATTAATTATGAATATTTTCTTGCAATCGTAGATAATAATAAAGGATAATATATGGGTGTCATCCAGAAAATTTCATAGGATTACTTGGTGGAAAACTAAAAGAGCAGAGAGAAAATGCATGCTAAATATAAATTAAGTTCGTTGAAACTTGTTACGAGTTCCAAACTTGATATGTCTTGGCAAATTCACCGAGTGGATGAAAGTTTCAACCCAATTTGGCAATTGGAAAGCTATGTTTATTCATTGAAACTTTGAGTAAGCCTTGTTACCATGGTATATGGAAAATCAAGGAATAAGCTCATGGAAATTAGACATGCTCTAGTGTAACTCTTGGGTATTTTCCTTAATTCCCTTTCATTGATATGTTAATGATATGAAATAATATGATTATAGAGGCTGCCTGAAATTGTTTTCGATGGCATGTTTTTTATTTATAATATTTACAATAAAATACACATTTTACTTGCTCTTTTATCACATGAAAATGGATAGATTAAAATGGTTCAATATGTCATTCCATATATGATGTCCAATATAGTTCCTTTTAACCTCTTTATCTGCTATTAAAACAAATAAATTTTCTTTTTGATTTTCATGTGTATGTTATATCTGCAAACTTTGGCTTTGTGTGGGTACTATTTCTCCTTAGTGTGAATACTGCTAAACCTATATTGGAGGGCTTGGTCTATGATTCCATATTTTTTATGTATTCTCATTGCTTTTTTTTCTTCTGTTGCATACATATCAAGTCCCACTGTCCCATAGCCAATGTTTAACTTTGATTTTTATTACTTGTCATATTGTTCTTGATGTCGGAGCAGCACCATGGGCATGGAGTTGTAAAAACAATATCTAAGTCGAAATGTCGAGACTGTTGTAGAAATAGATCTGGGAAGCTTTGTAGTAAAGCTCAAAATTCAAACGTTAGTCATATTTGCAAAAAGGTTTAGGAAACCATTCTAAGTATCACTATTCATAATTTGTTTAAGACTGATTGGAAGGACTCATTATTGAATTATGCAGATCATATTTTATAAAATCTTGCATATTTCTCATGATCCTAATATATTGAAGATAGCTAATTATTGCAATGGAATGCATTTGCAACTTGTCAAACTTTTGGTGTGTTGCTACAATGAAAAATGGAGAAGGACTAGTCCCTATTGAAATATGCATATGATATTTTGATAAACACTTAGCTTGCCCAAGATGTTAGTATAGTGAAGATAGACAATGTATGTAGTAGATTGAATTTGCAAAATGGAAAATCGATTGTATGTTACAACAATGGAAAATGGCAGTGTGTGCAGGCTTATGAGCATTACAACACTTAGGCTTGAAATGGGTCCCTTAGGCTTGAAATGGGTGCATTCTTGGGTCCCTTTAGACACATATATGTTTCATTAGCAATGATGGAGACTATTTTAGTTTTTTTTCATATATGATGACACCCTCGTGATTGATGAGTCTCCACAATCATATATATGAGATGTTGTTTTGATAATGCTTTGGTTGTTGGGAATTCCATTAGAAGCCATTGCCTTTATGGATCTTTATGGAATATACTAGTTTTGAAGGATGTTTTCTGCTTGGTGTATGGTAAAATATAACATCTTCACCCCAGATCTCAAGGTTTGCTCCTGGTTTCTTATGGTTCATGGATAGGGGTTATCACTATGAACATGTAGCACAATGGCAATAAAACTACATTTGAAAGGAAGCCAGAACTATTTGGTTCTCATAACAGTTGAGTTTTGGGGAGCAAATGGATAGATCTATGGGCAGAACAAGGAGGAAAAATAATGTTAGAAAGTAAACCTGAATGGAGAAGAAATCTATATTACCCATTTTCTATTCTTCCATGTGAATGTTGCAAGAGGTAACTCTCCTTTTAAGGCCTTCTTTACTAAATTTGTTTTTTTTCTACATTATTCAACTGGAAAACAATGAATGTTGAACTATTAATATATACCTTTTGTATTAAGTTATTTTTAAAATTTTATTGATATATTTTATCCAGAATAGTGAAACATAAATACTAGATATATGTTTGGTCTAGAAATACACCGTGGCAAATACATGATGCAACATTTGAATTGCAGGTACTTCTAAACTAAGGAAATATTTTTGTCTATTTTCCATTGAGAAAAATCATCTAGTTCTGAGTTACAATAACTATCCTTTATGTGGCAATGGTTCATTATGACAAGGGAAGATGGAACTTAATAGGAAAGAACATCTTGCTATAATTTTATAAATGAAGAATAACTTGATTGTTTGGATAGTTGTGAATAGTTGTTAAATTTATCATTTGTTTAGATGCATATTTATTCCTTGGAGTTGTATGATTATGCTCATTCCTTTTTTATGGAAAATCCTTGTGTTGATCATTTAACCCAAGAGTGACAAAATCCCTGTGTGAATTACTTCAAAAACCAATACACATACAAATATTGATCTTGTATATGAAGTTGCAAGGTGCTAGCTCAAAGGTAGAGCATTTTCCTTATATAATGCAAAAGATTGGTGGTTTGATTCCACCGTGCTCTATCATAAATAGTAATTGCATTTTATCACTATTAAATAGAGGGTGTATTAAGACAACATTTGAGACAATATTTGTGTAAATTGTCTCAACCTAAGACAAAACAAAAATTGTTTATTGTCTTTAAGCGGGTGTCTTAAACTATTGTATTAAATTTAAGACAATAGTTTAAGAAAATGATTTAATACAATAGTTTAAGACACCCTCTTAAAGACAATACTTAAGACAATACATTTTTTTGTCTTAGGTTGAGACAATTTATGCAAATATTGTATTAATAACACTTTCTATGTAGTAGTGTATTTTGGGGTAAATATCCAGACTTGAGCATATAGACTTTGAAGGTTGTGTTATATTGTTAAATTTGCTAAGGGAAATAGTATTTAAGATACTTGAATTTTTTACAGATTCATTTGTTACAATTTCCTAGGAAGTTGGAACTCAAGATGTTAGAACAACTCAAGATAGGGAGTCCACAATTGACAGAGATGACATGTTCTATAGGGGATTTGGGAAGTTAGAAGAGTTGATTATGCTAGAATGTGACAAACTAAATCACATCTCAGCAAAGGAAATTGCAGGCCCAAATATCAAAATTTTAGTTATAAGGCATTATCCATTAACTAACTTTAGTTTTAAGGATCAGGGTGTCATGGATGTTGGCATACCCATTTTGAGAGATTTCACTTTGAAGGAGACATCCATACACAATATCTTCATCCCTGATGGTGTTTATTCCAGCCTCAAAATTATTGACCTTTCAAGAAATTTTCGGTTGAATCAGGTTAATTGGTTGTCTTCAACATTTGTAATCCTAAATATGAAAAATTGCGTCAATTTGGAGACAATAAATCTTTCAAATATAGTAAATATAAAATTCCTTAAAATAAGTGAATGCCATATGTTGAAAACCTTGGATGTTGAATTTGTAACATCGTTGGAAGAGATTAAAGTTGTGGGGTTGTCTGAAGCTGAGAATCGTCTCCATATTTCAATTGACAAGCATTTTACAACCCACTAGGGGAAGATGTGTAACTCCTTCCATGCCCATCCAAGCTGACAACTTTCCTTTTAAAAAATAATAAAATATTATAAAAGAATAAAAATATTTAAAAAAATAAAGTGTCAGCTCAAATTAGAGTCAAAACATTTACAATGACTTTATATTAAAATTACACAAATTAGTTAAATTAAAATGCTTCCTCAATGTTTACACTCTAAAAAAAGGTTTGGACCTCTAGAGATTTGATCCCTCTGGGCGCTTGGTAGATCCCCTTTTAAGATGGATCTATGCTAGTTAATAATAAAACTATTTATTATGTCTCAGTCTTTATTTCAATACATCGAAGGCATGTGCCGCCTTTTAATCACAAAAATATATTCTACAGATATTCACTACATGGGAGTTAAGTGAGGCCTTTTAATCACAAAAATGTAGTTTACATTCAGGATTGAATATTTGAGAGTGATGTTCTTGGCCGTGTTTGCAAATTTAAAGGAAAAATCAAGTTTTATAGCTTGTATTTGTTAAGAAGAGAATAATAGTTACATAGTTAATAACTTAATTAAAATTGATTAATTACCTTCATAGACATTTATTATCGTTATAAGTATTTTGGACATACTTAAGCTAATCAACAAGATTAATATGAGAGTAATAAGTTTACAAATGGGATACATTTCATGGTCGTGGTATTGTTGGAAATACTAATTAATCACAAATTTGTATAAGATCTTAGTTGACTTTGTCAGAGTTTGTATCACTTCAGTTTTTGTTGGACAGTCTGACAAGATTGAAGAGTCCACGATTATATAATGTAAACCAGTCGAGTTAAATTTTTGAACTTAAGTTTATAGGTGCATAGTTATTACAGTCTTTAATGTTAAGTTAGTAGATTCACATAGAAGCAAAATTTTAGTTTTCCTATAAATAGAAGATGATTGTAAATCAAAGAGAGAATTTTGAGCAAAGAGTAACAAGAATAGTGTTGAAGCTCAAGATTCTGTGTGTTTGAAAATGTGGAGAGATGAAGCTCTGTAAAAGGTGAAATATCTCTGTAAATTTTCAAGTTTGCATTTACAACAAATAGTTCTCTGTTATGTCTTGACATGTTATATAAATCAAATAGTTTATGGTTGAATACATATTTGCTTGGCCACACATTCTCTCTAGGATTGCTTGAGTAAAATTTGTTTACATTTATAGTTTGGGTGAAAGATAAAAGAATCCATAAAAATTTCACCTAGTAAAAGTTCCAGGTTTTACGACAGAGTGGCCGACATAGGTCTTCTTAATGTTTGGTTATATGATTTTGTAATTCCATCGAATTATTGTTTTGTCGAGTTTTACTTCATAATAACGGTTGGTGAAAAGTATTTGTAATTTCTTAAGTCCTCAAGCTAAGAAATATCCCTTGTAAAATTTGACTAAAATAAAACCGGTTGAAGTCAGTTGGTCGGAACCAAACATCAGTCGGAAGTAAAATGATCGAGTAAGTTGATCGAAGTAGAAATGGTCAAAGTAAAACTTGTCGAAGTGGAGTAAGTCGGTAAAACCGAGAAGTAAGAAATTTTCAAGGTAAACAGAGTTGGGTTGAAAAGTCTGACCAATTTTAGTCTTTAAAAAAAACTTGTCGAAATATTTTTCTTCAAGTAAAAATTTTGACTTGTCGAAGTCTCGACTTGAAATTTTTATGACTGAGAAACAACTAAAGTTTAGCCATCTTAGTTTTGTTAATTGGTATCAGAGTGGGTTTAGGAAAGAAACCTTGTCTTAAAAAGGAAAAAATTAATTTCTCTAAGGAAAAATAAAAAAATAAAAATGGCTTCCACTTCTGGTTCAAACATGTCGAGTTTGCAAAATCCAATTTTTATAGGAAATATTTATGAATTTTGGTCTCTAACAATAAAGGATTTGTTCAGAGGTCAAGATGTCTGGGAGATAGTCCAAAACGGTTATGAATAACCAACATATCAGACGACATATAACAATCTCATGCAAGCTGAGAAATATGCCTTGAGGGAAGATAGGAAGAAAGATGGAAAAACTATGTTCTACATACATCAAGCCATGCATGAAAGCATTCTCCCAAGAGTAGCAGCAAAAATTACCGATAAGCAGACATGGGACACATTGGAAACTTCCTATCAAGGTTTGGACAAGGTAAAGACTTCCAAGTTGCAGATTCTTAGAAGATATTTTGAATCTCCGTAAATAAAATATTCATAGTCTATAGACTCATTCTACACTAGAGTTTTTGGTTTGATAAATCAACTAAAATCTCATGGAGAAAAAAATAGAATACCAAAGGGTGGTTGAAAAAATTCTCAGAAGTCTTCCCCCAAGATTTGAATCATTGGTTGTGACCTTGGAAGAAAACACATCTATGTCAGTGTTTACCATTGATGAGTTTAAAGCTTCACTCATCAATCATGAACACATAATTAGCAGAACAAATACGTCATTGGAAGGTGCATTCCTAGCACAGTCATCCATAAGCCATGGTAGAGGCAGAGGGAGAAACAACTCCAGAGGCAAGGGAAGAAGTTCTTCCATAGGAGAACGCGATAGAAGTCCTGCAAATTTCGCTGGTAGAGGAGAGAATCAGAATCCAAGTCAGCCAAGTGGTCATAGGTTTGATAAATAAAAAACTTAATGTCATTATTGTAAGAAATTTGGTCATTATGCATATGAATACAGGAATAAACAATATCACCAAGGAAGGCGAATCCCAAATCAGTCGACCAAAACTAGTACTCCATCAAGCATAATGTTAATGGCATATGCATCTCCAATTGAATGCAATGCTTTCCAAGAAAGTCCACATTACATATGGTACTTAGATTCAGGTTGCAACAATCATATAACTGGTAATTTAAATTTGTTTTCTAGTCTAGATAATTCAGTTCAAACTGATGTTACACTTGGACATAATGTCCAAGTCACTATCTTGGGAAAGGTACTATTGGTATTCTAACCAAATAGGGGAGAGTACGTTAATTCCTAATGTGTATCATGTCGAAGGTATGAAGCATAATTTGTTGAGAATTGGACAACTAATACAAAAATGTTACAGAGTCTACATACAAGATGATCACTGTGTGATTAAAGACATTCGTCCAAGCAATCAACTGATAGCAAAAGTTCCAATGACAAGCAATTGCTTGTTTCCCTTGAGGAAAATTCCAAATATGAAAGGAAAGACAAATACAGGACTTGCATTCAAGGAAGAAATCAAGGAAGTAGACAAGAACTTTGAAAAGAAAGAAAACGATAGCACTAATTTTCAGGCTTCATTTCAAACAAAGTTCAGGATGAGTCCTGGTTGTGGAATTTCAGATTTGGACATCTAAATTTTGGTGGGCTGAAGCTACTGCACATAAAGATTATGGTGAAAGGATTTCCATTGATCGAAAAACCAGAAAGAGTTTGTGAAGTTCACATTTTTGGCAAGCAACATAGATAGAATTTTCCAATAAAAAAGTCATATAGAGAACACACAAAACTTGAAATTGTGCACTCTGGTATTTATGGTCCAATGCAAACGTCATCCATTGGTGGCTGGAATTATTTTATTAGTTTTATTGATGACTACTCAAGAAAAACATGGCTATATTTTCTTAAACATAAATATGACACATTTAGTTGTTTTCAACAGTTCAAGGCACTCATGGACAACCAGAGTGGACACCGCATCAAAATATTAAGGAGCCTTAGAGGAAGTGAATGTGTTTCGAATGAATTTCTAATTTTTTTAAGACCCATGGCATGGAAAAGAAATTCACTACACGGTATACACCTCAACAGAAGGGTGTTTCCAAAAGAAAGAACATAACCATTATGGAGATGGCGTGCAACATGATGGCAACCAAGCATTTGTCAAATGAATTTTGGGATGAAGCAGTCACAAATGTTGTATATATTATGAAGCGATGTCCGACAAAGAGCATGAAGAATAAATTTACTCAATAAGCATGGACACAGTGTTACTCATTTAAAAGTTTTTGGTTGTGTTGCATATGCTCATGTTCCTGATGAGTTGAGAAAGAATCTAGACAACAAGGGATAGAAATGTATTTTTGTTGGCTACTATGAAGACACAAAAGCATACAAGTTGTATGATCCTGGCGCAAGGAAAGTGATCACCAGTAGAGAATGAATCATGGGATGGAACTATCAACATAAATGTCAAGATTGTGTCGAATGTCGACAATGATGACATGACAGAGGAAGTGGTTCAAAAACCACATGTAAGTCAATCGGTTACATCACCGTTGACTCCCATGATACCATGAAATGGTTTAACACAAGGAAAATCAACACAAGTTGCATCTCAAGCTATGCCAACAAGCACATCGAGAGGACAAAAGACTCCATCAAGCATTTTATTAAGGTTGACATTGACACAACCAATGAAGACATGAATTCTGCATGAAATATATGAAGATGGTATACAAAATTCATTTTCTCTTGTTGCATTATTTTCTCCTATATATGATCCACTAACTTTTGAAGAGGCTGTCAAAGAAGAAGTATGGGCACAAGCCATGGATGAAGAAATAGAATGCATTGAGAAGAATCAAACATGGGAGTTGGTAGATCTACCAAAAGATAAATGTGTAATCAACTTTAAATGGATTTACAAGACCAAGCAAGGTGTTTATGGGAATGTGTAGAAGCACAAAGCAAGAGTGGCCGCAAGAGGGTTCACACAACAACCTGACATAGACATTAATGAAACTTTTTCACCTGACGCACGCCTGGATATAGTCAAAACAGTCTTGGCCATTGCTGCACAAAGAAAATGGCATGTTTATCAAATGGATGTTAACTCAAAATTTTTGAATGGATATCTAGAAGAGGAAGTATATGTGGAGCAGCACAAGACTATGAAGTTCCAGGTCAATAGCATAAAGTGTACAGGCTGAAAAAGGAACTCTATGGTTTGAAGAAAACTCCTAGAGCTTGTTACACTCAGATTGATTCCTATCTCACTGAAAATGGATTTCACAGAGTTAAAGTGAACTAACGTTGTACACCAAAGTAAATAAAAAATGTAAAATGTTAATTGTTTTCCTGTATGTAGAAGATTTAATACTTACCGGTGACTTTGGCATAGAATATTTTAAAGCAGTCATGGAAAGTGAATTTGAAATGACTGATTTGGGGCTTAAGAAGTTTTTTCTGGGCATTGAATCTAGCAACGTGAAAGTGGTATATTTATATCACAGTCTAAATATGCAAGTGCAATTTTAAAAAGATTTAATATGTCTAATTGTAAGACAAAGCCAACACTAGTAATAGCAAGTTTAAAATTGAGCAAGGATGATGATGGATCAATTGTAGATCCTACGTTGTTTAAAAGGTTTGTTGGCATCCTTATGTATTTAACAACAACAAGACCAAACATCATGTATGGAGTAAGTCTGATATCAAGATTCATGGCGTCACCAAAAGACTCTCATTTGCAAGCAGGTAAAAGAATTCTAAGGTATGTAAGTGGCACAAAAGACCTTGGCATCATGTATTCAGCATCATAAAATTTTAAACTCATTGGATACACTGACAGTGACAATGGAGGTAGCATACATGATATGAAGAGCACATATGGGTACACATTTCATTTTGGTACAGGTATTGTGTCATGGGCTTCAAAGAAACAATCCATAGTAACTCTGTCTTCAGAAAAGGTAGAATATGATGCAACTACAAGCGCTGTATGTCAATCTGTTTGGATGCAGAGAATTCTAAAATATATGTCATAGAACCAGCAAGGACCAACAACCATTTTCTGTGATAACAATTCACACATTGCATAATTAAAGAATCATATGTTCCACAAGAGAACCAAATACATCGACACAATATTTCATTTCATAAGAGAGTTGGTGAACAACAAGGAAATTTGTTTAGAATTTTGCAGGTTTGAAGATCAACTTGCAGACATCTTTACAAAACAATTAGCAAGGGATACATTCCAGTATTTGTGAAGTTATCTTGGAATGACAAGTTCTGCACAATGAACTCTATCATGCACAAAGAAAGTTTAAGCACTAAAACATTTTGTAATATTTAGTTTTTTAAGATCCCCATCTGCTCATAATTAAGGGGGGTGTTGGAAATATTAATTAATCATAGATCCGTATAAGATCTCAGCAGACTCTGTTAGAGTCCATATGAGTTCAATTTATGTTGGACACAAGATTGAAGAGTCCACTATTCTGTAATGTAAAACTGAAGTTTCTAGGTGGATAGTTATTACACTCGTTAATGTTAAGTCATTAGATTCACAGAGAAGCAAATCTTAGTTTCCCTATAAATCAAATGGTTTATGGTTGAATGCATGTTTGTTTAGCCACACATTCTCTTCACAATTACTTGAGTAAATCTTATGTTGAGTAATCCTTCGGGATTACATTGTAAATAATATTTCAGTTATTAGTTAGTAATCTCGTTATCTAATTGTAGATAATGGTTTTGATATCCTTTATATGTAACACTCATATACGTGATAAGATATTGATTTGCTGAGGTTCTTCATGGCCTGTGTTGGTGGTATCAGAGCAAGGCAGTGAAGCATTGGTGAGAAAGACTTGGTGAGAAAGAAGGATCCCATGAAGGAGGATCCATCAAAGGAGCTATCACCTATAAAGGAAGAAAGGAGGGCTGCTTAGTAAAGATTGTGGAAGAAAGACAAAGACTGCACATTAAGAGGAGACTGCACTTAAATTGTTTCGGTAATTGTTTTGAAGAATTATTTTCTTTTTTAATAAGAGGAAAAAAAGAAAGAGAGCCATCATTTATATTTTCGTGCAATGGTTTCTTTAAATTAACTATCAAATATTTGGGGAGTTCTTTTTAGAAAATAAAAGTTTTTAAACAATCATTTATATTTGAGTACAAGGTTTTTTTAAATTGAATTATTAAACCTTACGGGAAATATTTTTAGAAGATAAAAAGATTTTAAAGAACATTGGCTAAGAGGAAAAGAATATTTCAGACTGTATTTTGTACACAAAAATTTACTACACAGTAAATGTCAATGAATTCTTTAATTTCAATTGTTGGAGTTATTTTGTTTGGAAAATAAAATTATGATCAGGAATGGTTTCGTAAAGTTGAAAATACCCCTATTTTTAATGATATGTGGGATGGAATTTGTGAAAATGAGAATTTAGAAGATAAGAAAGATGGAGAAGCAATAGATGAAGTGGATAAAAGTGCACCAGTACCACCTACTAATGCCAAATATTTAGCATTATGGAAAAACAAGGATAAGAAGGCTTATGCCTTGATTATTGCCTATGTAAGTGAAGAAGTAAGTAGACATTTAGTTTCTAGCAAAAGTGCTTGGGAAGCATTAAAGAAACTAAAAGATTTGTATGATTCACATTCTGAGCTTGAAATCATACAACTGTTGATGAAAGTATTTAACTTATAATTAAAAGATAATAATCCAATGAAACTTGCTTCTGAAGTTAGAGCCATTTTCCATGATATTGATGCAACTGGTGTAAAAGTTGACATTCAACTTACTACACTTATTAAATCTCTGAATCCTAACTATACTCATTATTTAGAATCACTTCAAGCTAGTGGCCAAATGAAAGCTATGACCTTTGAAACACTTGTTGAGAAAATTGCAGAAAGAGAGAAAGCATTTGGGAAGAAGGAGTCTAAACCCAATGAAGAAACTTTGTGTCTTGCATAGAAAGGACACAAATCAAAAGAAGAATTTGCAAAGGACGAAAATAGAAGCAGAGGTCGAGGTAGAGGACAAAGAGGACAGTACATAGGAAGGGGGGGAAGATTTAATCAAGGAGAGAAACAATGTTATAGATGTGGAAAAATTGGTCATATTGCCAGTTATTGTAGAACTTCTTGGGATAAAATTGTTAACAAGAAAGAGCAAGTACAAGATAAAGGAAATGATAAAGGTAACCCTCCTGAATCTGCACATTATGTTGTTGCACATTGTAATCTAGGAATTAGTGAAATTAGTGAAATCTTTATATGATTTAAAGCAAGCACCTCGAGCTTGGTATGAAAAGTTAATTGAACATCTTCTCAAATTGAATTATAAGCACTTCAATCTAGATGATGCAACTTTATTTGTCAAGAAAGTTGAAAGATCGGTTGTATATCTAGTTGTCTATGTGGATGATTTTCTTATCACAAGAAATAATGACGATTATATAGTATCTATTGAAAGAGAGTTGAGAAAGGTTTTTGATATGACAGATTTGGGATTATTACATTATTATTTAGGAATTGAAGTAGATCAAAAACCAAAGCACATTTTCATTTCTCAGAAAAAATATGTTGGAGAGTTACTAAACAAATTTGGTATGCAGGATTGTAATCCCGTTTCAACACCAATGGAGAAGAATCTAAAGCTTACTTCAAATGAAGGTAGCACATTTGAATATCCAACAAAGTACATGCAGCTTGTTGGAAGTTTAATTTATCTTACTACTACTCGTCCTGACATAACTTTTGTTGTAGGAATACCTTCCAGGTTTATGCATCATCCCTGTGAATGTCATTGGAATGAAACAAAGCGAGTGCTCAAATATTTAAAAGGCACTCAATCTTATGGCATCAAATATTCTAAAGTTTCAGACTTTCATCTCACTGGTTATTCAGATTCAGATTTTGATGGAGATAAAAAGCATGGGGTCTCTACTTCAGGTTATTTGATGAACCTTGGATCAACAACTATCACATGGAGATCACAAAAGCAATCTATTGGGGTCTCTACTTTAGGTTATTTGATGAACCTTGGATCAACAGCTATCACACAGAGATCATGAAAGCAGTCTATTCCTGCCGATTCTACAACTGAAGCCAAATATGTTGCAGCAGCTCAAGCCACAAAAGAAATCATTTGGCTTTGTAAAATACTTGAAGACTTGTAGGAGAAACAAATGACTTCAACGCCTCTCTTTGTTGACAACAATTTTGCAATTCAATTGGCCAAGAATCCAAAATTCCATGATCGGACCAAACATATCAACACCAAATATCACTTGATTCGACATCATGTTGACGCCAAAACCATTCATCCAACACATTGTCCTACTTCTGAGCAAATTGAATATATCTTTATTAAAGCATTGGGCCGTGAAAAGTTTGAAAATTTTAGAATACAACTTGGCATGTCAGATGTCCCTTCGGATTAAGGGGGGAATGTTGAGTAATCCTTCTGGATTACATTGTAAATAATATTTTAGTTATTAGTTAGTAATATCGTTAGATAACGGTTTTGATATCCTTTATATGTAACACTCATCTACATAATAAGATATTGACTTGCTGAGGTTCTTCATGGCCTGTGTCAGTTTACATTTACAATTTGAGTGAAAGATAAAAGAATCCATAAACATCACCAAGTAAAAGTTCCAGGGTTTTAGGAACACAAATCTTCTTAATGTTTGGTTATATGATTTTGTAATTTCGTCTAATTATTGTTGTGTCTAGTTTTAATTCATGTTATAAGAAAATGCCAATCCTACTTAAACAAACACCAAAGAAATTGCCAATAAAAAAAATTAAGTTTTACTTGAGAATTATTCCATTTGTTTATTTTTCTTCTAAATAGAAGCAAGCCTGATCATACATATGGATTTACCAGAATAGAAATCCAATAGATAGTTTAATCATTGCTTCTTTGAACAAAACAACCTGCATATACCACAATCTCCATAAGTTTTGAGTATTTGTGATTGACGTCCTTACATCGTAGGTATCTAAGTAAAAGTACTAATTCTTTAGTAATATAAATCTATATCATCGCTTCTCCTCTTCATTCAGAGCGACTCAGCTGGATAAAGAACTACAAATAGATAAGAGATAAGTAAAATAGAAAAATTATTACAAACACAACTCAAGATATGAGCGTGAGGAGAACCTCCATGCCAATCATTTTTGTGTTAACAAATCCATTTCAAAGTTGGAAAACTCTATTCACATTCATTTTTACGTTGATAGTTCCATTTTAAATTAAGATTTATTAAAAATGATTATGATTCTGATCCATTTTTGCGTTAACAGATCCATTTCTCCAGGAGTTAAAATCCTGTGCAGCACACAATACCAAATTGATTGAAATCATATCCACGCCAAACCCTATTCAAGTAGACAAACTCAAATAAATTTAAATGGCAACCACAGCAAATCCTTGATCAAATTCTTGTACCTCCCTCTCCCTGATCAACTTTTTGTATCTACGAGGTAGTAAAACCTTGTTCATCACAAAACCAATCAATATGCATTTAGTTTATGTATCTGTCGCAACATTAAATGCTGTATATTGTGATATTGAGGTGACAGCCAAAAAACAAAAATCACAAAATCTTAAATTGTATTCAAATCACACTGCCATTGCCATCAAGAGTGAGATAAAATATAACTAAAACACAGTTTTTTCAAAAGTTTTTTTTGATAAAAACCGATGAAAATTGTTCTTAAAAATTGCTGCTTCCCCAATTTTACAATTGCTGAATTGGCAATACCCTCCTATACTAAATAGGATTTTAAAACCATTTTAAAACCATCCAAAGTGGCCAAAATTAAGATTTTAGCATTCCAATTGGTTTTCCTTTTGCTTCCATTAAGATAAAATACAACTAAAAGTAAGATAAAATACAACTAAAACACAGTTTTTTCTAAAAACTTTTGATAAAAACCAATCAAAATTATTCTTAAAAATTGATACTTCCCCATTTTTATAATTTTAACAATCTTAATTGACTCTACTATACTAAATACCCAATTTTTTAAAACTAACCAAGTGGCCAAAATTAAGATTTTAGCATTCCAATTGGAATTTCAGCAACCAAAAAAAAAGAAGCTCCCTTTGCTCCGATTATCCTCTGTTTTTTCTCTGGCTCTTATAATCGCCCACTCTGTTCTTAATTCGAAACGGCCAAATTCGTTTAAAAATGTTGTGAAGCCTCTGAATCCAAGATTTGTCATTGAAGGGTACCTGAACGACGGCACAGTCTACTCCTGCCATGGCCAAAGCATATCATCCTTGCTATCTATTTGCAGATCAGTTTTCCAAATATATTCATCTTGAATTCATCTGACCAGTTGTGAATAAAACCATTAGTTCAATTTTTCTTATTTATTTATTTATTTTTCAACTTATTGCATGGATTTCTTTTTCCACGCACCATCCCTTCAAATGTTGTAATATTTTATTTTATTTTATTTCTTTGTTTTTGCTTACCCATAGCCCGACAGGTTTCACAATTCCACTTATGTGTAGAATTTCACAAACGATATGCTTGTCACATGAAAATTTGACGACGATTTTGTGTCTATCAATCTACATTCTATGCAAATACTAAAGTGTCAATTTCCTCATCCTCACACTTATTGACTTTACTTCAACTTTGTTTTTATTATTTTGTATTATTGGCAACGTTCATGATGCATTATTTTGAATCATTGGCCTTGTTAAAGATGAACGAGGCTTGAGATAAAAGAGACAAACAATCTTCTTGACTTCTCGTGGCATTTGTTTTTATTATTTTGGCAATGTTCAAGATGTATTATTTTGCATTATTGGCATTGTTCAAGATGAGAGAGGCTTTTTCATAAAGAAGACAAAATGAGAGTGATCCAAGGAAGAATGAGAAAGGTTTTAAATAAAAATGGCCTAAAGAGCATAACTATGATTATGATAGCGAATAAGAATTCAAGCACATGTTTTTTTACCTAACCCACTTCTATGGCCACTACAACTGATCACACTTTGCCCTGTTCATTGAGCTTCTAACACTAACACTTCCTTTTTGGTATTATAGATATATGAGATGGGGTGAGGAATTAAAAGAGTCAATGAGACATTAACCCATGAGCTTCATAACATTTAAGTACATATATAAGTTGGGAAATCACATTAGTTTAACACTTCAAATATGGAAAAAAGAAGATATATTATGAGTAAGTTGTAATACTAGATTGGATAACATAAATTCAAATTTTGGTGGAGAATATGATGTGAAATATTTTAGGGGATTGTGGCAAAATTAGTTTCATGATATCGGTATGCCATTGGAATCAAAGTTGGCTTACAGGGACCCTCTTAATTGTTACATTAGTTGAGATGAAATTTTTTGCAACCCAAGGCTTGTATTCTAAGAGAGAGAATCATGGAGTATAAGAATCTTGTAATTGAAGACAAAAAAAATTAGAATATATTTGTGTTATCCTGTATTTTTAATTACTTTAAAATATATCTATGTCGTCACAATGCCATTTCAAATGTTAAAGTGATATTAGCGACACCAATACCAACATTCAAATTATTGGGGGAATGCAAAAAGTTAAATTAATAAACATGGAAGTTAAATACGGTTCATACAAATACCTTCCTTTGGAATCTGAGATTGGGAACTTCAAGTATAGATTTTCTTCTCCCCAATATTGTTATATATATCTTCTCAACTCTCTTTTTGATACAATCTTTGGAAAATATGAATCAATTCACTTGAAATGAGAAATGAAAGGGAGATTGGAATGGAAGACATGGTGGCTTGATATGTTAATCGGATAGCCACATATTACCTTTGGAATCGAACTTGATGTTCCACTTCTTTGATCTATGAAGATATAGTTTTAGCATTACCTTAATCACCACCTTACCTTTGGGATTTATGCTTCAAAACCCTCTTTTAAACTATGTCCTCACTTAGCTTTCATTATCATAGCGCCTTATCTAAGAGTTCAAGAATTTCTCTTGAGAATTTTTTTCATCCTTGCTTAAGACTTGAGAGCCATGAAGGAGGCCTCAAATCAATGATGATATTTGTAGAAGGAATGTGTTTCCTTCAAGTGACGATATGGGTACCATTAAAAAGAGTTGAGCACCAAAAATGATTTCTTAGTAGCTCGACATGGATAAGGGAGGGAACCCAATCCTTAGGTCCTCATTAGTATGTTTTGAGCACTTGGTATTGGTCTTGGTTCCTATACCATGGTAAAGGGAGGAAACTAAATCCATAAGCACTAAATGTAACTTCTGAGGCTCAAGGAAGATGAACAAGGACTCAGACCACCATATAGGACCTTATTTTTGATCATTTATCCTCTAATATGGGATATCGGTCCCATTAGAAGGATTTTAGAAACAAGGTTGAGTCTTGTATAGATGAACATGGTTGAGGGAGGAAAATTAAATGCATGAGGCCATAAATGAAGATTTTAGGCATCTAGGGAAAATAATGTCATATTGGCCTCCAAGTGAGGATATGGGAACCATTAATATTTTTTGAGTAGTAGGTATGGAGGTCTGAGCATTAACCATGGTTAACTAAGGGAGTTTAGGCACTAGTATCTAAAGGTAAATTCTAGACTCCCAAGGTCCATGAATGACACCTCAAACACCATAAATTACATATTGTTGTCTTTCACCTTCAAGTGAGAATATGCACACCACTAATATATTTATGATTAAATAAGGACACACAAACCTTACAATAAGGTCGAGAACAATGCATTGAAGCACCATATTGTACCTTTCCAAGCTATACTTTTCCTCCAAGAATAGATATTGCTACCATTATGATGTTTTTGGAACTAGGTATAGGTGTTAAGTCCTTCAACATGACCATGGGATCAAACATAAACTTTATTTAGTAAAGCAATCCTTTAGGAATTTGGAGAAAATAATGATTTCTTGAATAACTAGAAATGACTTATTGAATCACTACAAATGCCATCTCAAATGCATATTTTTTCTCTAATTAATGGTTTGTGTTTCGTTAGTGATTTTTCAGCATTGGGTATGGGTGTAAGAGAGCCCATGGAAATGGAAATTAGTGAGGGTATGGGAACCATTAGGAGTTTGTAATGTCCATTTTCTGAATTTTTTATTAAATGACCAATTTTTCACTTTTTCCCGAATTTCGACCCTTGACTAGTTTTGATGTCTAAATCTCCAAATTGACCCAATTGCTCCCAAATATTATAAGAAGATATATGAATGATATTAGGACTTGAATATGATGTTTAGGGATGATTTATTACCCTCCAATTACTTCTGCAAACTTTTTTAATATTCTGTTCAAGGTAGGAGTCTTTACAAGCAAATTGGGGCTCCAATTCCCCTTGGGTAAATGCCGAAAATGGCTTCTCAAATGTTCCCAAACCCACTCGAATTTATGAAAAGAGGCAGAGGATGTTTATGAAAATTTTTTAAGGTCTCATATTCATATTTATTCAGTTTATACAAGCTGTTATGACTCTCTCCCAAACAGCTACAATATCATTAATTCGACCCTTGGGGAAATGGCACCAAATCTTCTCCAAATGCAATTAAAGTGAGTAAAATGACCTCGAATGCTTAAGTGATGAACATGAAACTTGTAATACACATAAATGAAATTCCATTCATCATAAATATATCAGAGATAGATTCTCCCATTTGAAATAATCAGCATTATCATAGCCTACATCAATGTAGTGGGGAAATGGTCATTGTTCGCTCATTAATAATCACTTTTACATACAACCATTTGATATTTCTACCTGAAACTTTCTAAGAATGAATATAATATCACATTGAGCTTATTAAAATTAGTAATGGACAATTAAAGTCTCTCCCAATTCGAAATCATTAGCATTACAATGGTTCACAACAAGATAGTGGGGAAATGGCACTATTTCTTTATTGATTGACGTTTTTACATGAAATATTTCAGTATTTCGACCTGAGAGTATTCTGAAATTGAAATACAAAGAATTTACACCAGAACATAAAATAATGTGGAATTAGAAGCTTCCCCAAAGAGATCAATAGCTCACCCAAAGCACAATCCCTTCGTGGGCAAGAATATGCAATAACAACGGGAAATGGTTGAGAGAAAGTGTTGCAATAGAAGAAAATATGAGCCTCCTTGTAGATTACACCTGCAAATAAAATTCCATTAAAGCTCCATGAAAGACCTGAGTGGCCTCTCTAAACAAAAACTTGGATTGGAATACTTCACCCTCGAAATTGGCTAAGGCAAGAAAACTAGTGATCCACTAGCTCTCACAATTCACAAATGAAAATTTCTCAAATGAACAAAATCCCTTTTCTTGGTTGATTCCTATATTTTATAAAAATACTTAGCCTTCTAAGGTTACCAATCCATCCAAAAACTCAATCCAATTCGAATAAGGGTGTGTGCTCATGACTTTCCACGTGTCCTCCCTTTCCTAGCCTTTCATCTTCCCCAAATTCGAGTAGGATCCCATTGAGCTTCCCCAACTCACATGAGAGCCCTCTTGGATTCTCTATTTCGAATTGACATGTCAGATATGTTAGATGCTAGCTTTCAGATCTGATTTGTTTCATAGGTGTTGTAATATCCCAGATGCGGATATTCCACTGTTTTCTATACTAGGGATTTCTTAAGCCTCCCAATTTACAATAATACTGAAATAAAGTTGCATGCAAAGTGCTGGGAAAATGGCCCTATTTTATAGCTAATTAGGGCAGAGAATTTTATGGTAATAGATCAACACTTACCATTGATAATCTGGCTGATAATGCTCCAAAGATAATACGCATGCATCGAGAATTGATTTGGTGAAGAACTGGTGCTCCTTGCCTCGAGTGTTACACTAGAAACATGAGCCCCTCAATATGATAAACATGACATTTTTAGTGAAGGAGCTGTCTGATGTAGGTGAGAATTTATAGGAATGAAATTATTCCCATGTTGGAGAGATTTTTTGAAGCATGCAGAAGTTCTGAGAACTCTAAGCAGGATAGTGAATTGATTTGATGGTTTAGCTGCTCATGCCCCCAGCTACACAAATCTATTGAGAACTGCTCCGGGTGAGAAAAATGGAAGATGATAATATCCTGGTATTGAAGGATGATACTGATGATGAGAATGGTGTCAGTATTCCGAAGATAAATGAATATCTGAGGACCCAACGAATTCTTTGGGGTTTTTTAGCTAAAAACCCCCTATGGTTTCACACATGTCCCTGTAAAAAATCTTTTGATGGGTACCGAATAACTATATATGGATGAATAAGATGAAGAAATGATGGTGGACTTGGATGGTCTAACGTGAAGGAGACTAGGGAAGATATTTCATTACCGAAACCTCGTTAGCTGAAGATGTCATCTTCAACCCCAACTCTCATGGCCACACGTTGTGCTACTACTCAAAGATCCAAATCAATAATAATCATAATTATTTTTATCCATTCACTTAATCTTTCTTTTATAACTTTCAACTACGTATAACCTAAATTTTAACCTAATTAGGTCACTTTAACTTCTAATTTGCAGTTGACTTGCATGCATGCTCATGTAGACTCAATTGGGTGCATGCGTCATCAAATAATGCTCAAATGTCATGCATGCAGGTGGATTTTGGATCTGGTGGCCCTCTTCTACCCAATGGTGATATAATATTGATGCCCTAGATCTTCTTTTTATGGCATTAGTATACAGCTGATTCCTTGACTGTCAGTACCTGCTCAAACCTACATCAATCATATAGGTTTGTGGGTTGGTCCTCAATGCCTAAGAAGAAGAGGACATTATAGTCCTCCCCACTCGAATTTGCTTGTCCTCAAGCAACTGTAAAGCTGGGTGCTGTAATACCTATTTTTCTTCCCAAGTGGCCTCCTCTATAGGAAGATATTTGGACTGAACCAAGTAGTCTCTGATGATTCTGTTCCTCAGTTTCCACTCTCGTACCTCTAGGATATGCTCCGTAATCAGAATCAATTTCCCCTCATCATCAAGGGGGGGAAGCTCAGAAGATGTAACAATCTGCTGGACGACTTCCTTCTTGAGGTTGGAGACATGAAATACGTTGTGAATGTTTCTCTCTGTGGGTATATTTAGCTCATATGCTACCTCTCCAACCTTCTGGATTATATTGTGTGGACCATAGAAGGGAAGTTTGAGTTTTTTTGCTCCTTTATTTTTAAGAGATGACTATCGGTAAGGTTGGAGGCATAAATATATGAAGTCTCCTACCTCAAAACTGTGCTCAACCCTGTCCTTGTCCACATATACCTTCTGCTAATTCCGAGCAGCCTGTATGTTCTCCCTAAGTGTATTGATGATATCTTGACCCTCCTAAATCCACTCTTTGGCCTTAGGGGCCTTGCTATTGCTGAATATCCGGTTTGTGAAAGTGGAAACATCATACCGATATAGAGCTCAGAAAGGGGTCATCCCAATGGTCATATGGTGGGTGGTGTTGTAACAGTGTTCACCTAAGTGTATCCATTTGATCCATGTCCTCTGCTGACCTGCTATGTAATTTCTCAAGTATCCCTCAATCCCCTTGTTGACAATATCTGTCTTCTCATCACTCTATGGATGATAACTTGTGCTCATGGCTAACTCGGTTCCCACTAACCGGAAAATATCTCACCAAAAGGCTCCTGTGAATTTATTGTCCCTGTCACTGACAATGGTCTTTGTTATAGCTGATTTTACCACACCAGGTGAATCACACTTGTATGGCCTTCCCCTGTCCCTCTGCATACTTGTTATACCCCTTGGACCATTTTTTGTCCTTTGATGTTTCCTAGACCATCCCTATAAACATGTGAAAATTGATATACGAAAATTTTAAACCCCTAATCGCGTATATACGTGGGTTTGACCCCTAAAACTGCGTACATCAGGATGTGTACAAAATCCAAATCCTTTTGGAGTTTTCCTTGACATGGATCCGACTCACTTGTCTCCTGGCCTTCCATATGCCTTGAGATAGCTCGGATCCGACCTTTCATTACCCCTTTGAAAATCTATATAAGGAACTCTTTGGATACATTGAAGGCATAAGAGAATCGAGAGTAAAGAAACTATAGTCCATTGTTGCGGGAACTTGTGCTTGAGTCTGCATCCCTTTGTCCCTTGGAGCACTTTTGTGTTCTTCCCAAGCTTACCTTTTGCTTGTGAGATTGATATCGAGAGATGGAGGATTGAGGTGGTGGAGGCCCAAGTTGGGGATTCAGTTTCTCCGATTCACAGACGTGCCGACAAAGGTTGTATCCATTGTAAATCTCTGATTTTATATTAATAAAAATATCTTTTCCTATCCAATAATGTATGTTTGAATGAATATTTTATCCATGGATGATTTCAAATGCTTATACATTGTTGATTATATATGCTATAGTAGATCTAACACCAATATATATAGTATGCTTGTCTTGTTTACTTGTTGTTGAAGAAGTGATTCATCAATTCAAGCTGAAGTTGGAAAGCTCAACGGGGATCTACTTCAACCATCCAGAATAAGGTACGAGGTCTAATCCTTTAGTGTTAGATATTTGATTTCTATTGCATATTGAAAAGGATTTATTTCTGGAGTCAAGCTGTCTATTGTGGTACCCCAAGCCATAGGAATTTCTCTCTGTAATAGAATTGGCGACTCCACTGGGGAGTTCCTAGTAGTTTTCCTTTGGGGGTTTTCTATCGGCATTCAATGACTTTGAATTTCTCTTTTTTATTTTGTTTCTGTGTCGGGTCTGGGGGCATGTTTTCTTGGTAGTGTCTGATTGGTGTTAAGTTTGTCTCAGCTTGTCTGTTTGCCTTTATTTTTATGCACTTTTCTTCCTGTACGCGATTTTTTAACTCACAATCACGTATATACACGGGTTTCACTTCTATTTCTGCGTAGACACACGGGTTTACTGCGAACAGTCACGTATGCCCTTAGTTTTTCCTTCTAGAGGAAGATTGATTGTTGCTGGGTGAATTTGGATGATTGCTGAGTCTCCCTTGATACTGCTAGAGTGTGTATACACCTTTGTTTCTGACCATAGATGTTTTTTTAGGGTAAATTTTTTTTTTTGAAGAATGTTCTTATCATTGCATTTTTGATTTTTTGTTTTGGGATTAGTGCATTAGATTTATTTTAACTTAGTACTTTGCGTGGGTGCTTCATGAGTGTGCTTGCAGAGTATGGGGGTTGTAGAACCATTGTTTTGCTTTAGTATCTCATTTTTATTTCAAAAAATACAAAAAAAATTGCTTGTCATTATCCATTGCATCTTGCATTTTGCATAGTACTTGCACTAGATTTGCTTTGGAGTATTAGTCAGGATTTCATATAGGAAAGCTTGCATCTATCATTTGAAGAAAATTGTGCATTTCATGTAGTAGCATACCATGTTTTTCATGGACACAATGCATTTGCATTGATTGTTAGGTGCACATTTTGCTTCATGTTGTGTCATAACGCCATTAGTTGCATGACCATCTACCTCTTTTGAGTAATAAAGCCAATTAAAATCAACGCTTAATTAAAATGAACTACACTATTTTATTTGATAGGGTTCACCAATAAGATTAGGTTTTAGGGCCTTAGAATAGTTCATTGTGAGTAAATTCTCCAAGACCGCTAAACAACAACATGTATGTGTCTGTCCAGGTGAGTGTGTGAAATTCCTTGGTATAACCAATGTTTCTCAGGATCCTCCTCTCAAAAGGGAGTTAAGCACAAGGCAGTGTGAGTGGTTATTGATTGGGATGGCCCCTAGTCATAACTGAGTACCACCAGAGATATTTCCAGGATTGTATTCGTATCTAGGGGCTCTTTTGAGAGTTTCAGGCTTTGCTACCCTGCCCATATGGTCAATCCCTCCTACGACTGTCCACTTGAGCATTGATTATATTGAGGTGACCTTAGTGGCATTACCTAGGATATCGAGGGGGTACTCTACAGGGGTTATTTTGCAGGTGTCCCGACCAGGTTGGGGTTGGACAGCACAGTCGCTTTACGCATTGAAGATGAGGGCCACAATAATTGGTTACGTACCTCCGCTTGTTTTGTATGGAAGTATCAAGCTTCTCCTAGGCAAGCATACCTGCTTCATTCGAGAGCTGATTTATCCTACCCTTGATTGCTTGTGTTTGGCTTTAGATTTTATTGGTGTATGCTCTGTGCATGTTATCTTACCTAGGGTTTGCGTAGATAGAGAGTATTTTATATTTTTTGAGTCATTGTGGGTTTGGGTACGGCGCCTCGCCGTTCTCATAGTTTAGCAGGACTTCTACCTTCTACATTTCCTCCTCCTTTGGGAGAGAGTGATAGACAGTCCAGGCGGACTACTTCACACATTGATTCACACACAATGGGAGACAATGTTGAAGGTATTCCTGCACCACCTTCTCCCATTCAAGTGGAAGATGGGGAGTTTACTCCTAACTATGATGCTTCACTTCATTTGACTGAGTTATGTCCTATAATTTCTAAGATAGGTACTTTTCATGATAGACCTACTTACTCTAGTGTTGATCCCCCATTGACACATCGCCAGTATGGAACGTTGGAAGATGATGAGACTCATTTTGAACCTGCGAGCACTATTTATGGTAGTTATGGTATGTCTAGTTTTCCCACACATGATTTGGCATTTCATGTTGAGTCAGAGTTTGAGCCTAACACTATGCCTGGGGGCACTCTCATTCCTTATCATGCGGAGAGGTTTGGGAGCACAAGTCACATTGCACCTTCCATCTCGGTGGTGGAAGCTACATCACATATTCCTCCTAGGCCTAGGGCTAGCGATCCTATTAGGATACCAGATCCGAGACGAGTGACTATAGGGAAAAACACGTACATAATTACACAGGTCCCTTCATCCTCTATCCCTAGTTCTTTGAATGTTCACCCTCCACCTCATTCACGTGGTCCTTTGGGCTGGAATGTTGCTACGAGTCATGTCCGTACTGCTGTTACTCGACTAGTTGTGTCTCAGGTTCAAGTACCGCCTGTTGTTTCGGGAGGTCATGTTCATACTTCTAGAGGTCATGTTACTACTTCTAGAGCGTATATTCCTACTTATAAAAAGTATATTCCTACTTCTGGAATGTATATTCCTACTTTCAGAGCATATATTCCTACTTACAGAGTGTCTCATGGCACATCTCATGCAATGACTTATGGACCTTATTATGGGACACAGTATGGACATGGTTATTCACCTTATAGGTACGGGTATCAACAACCCACTTACTCTCCAAATTACGGCTTTGTAGCTTCGAATAGTTAAGGTACACCACACTATGGTGCTTCCATGCCACCCTATACGGGTCAAACGGGAGGAGGGCACTATGGCCAAGGCCATGGTGGTTATGGTAATCAGACCTATGTGAATTAGAACTATTAGGGAGTGGTCCATCAACCTACTCATCCTAGGCTCCCTTTCCTTGCAACGCTAAATCTTCCTGACTTGTCGAAATTAATGAACGATACTATAGCTCATGACTCGGCTTGGCCGGCTGTCCCTACTAAGCTTCCCTCAGACATACCCAAATTCAAGGGTGAAATGGGAGAGGATCCGAGCGAACATGTTACTACCTTTCACCTATGGTGCTCTTAAAATTCCTTATACCAAGGTTCGATAAGTTTAAGGCTATTTCAATGCACCCTTACAGGGCCTGCCGCAAAATGGTATATAGAGCTACCTAGGGGGAATTCGCTTTGTTCGATGACCTAGCGATGAATTTTCTTAACTGCTTCCAACTACCAGTGTGTTATGACATTGGTACAAAACTCCTGTTGACATTTCAGCAGGATAAAGCCACACATATCTCGGACCATATCCAAGAGTGGCGTAGACAGAAGAGGTTGATTAAAGCCTTTATACCACCGAAATTCCTCCTCGAATGGTTCCTTAAGTCGTTATTGCCTTATATAGCGAAGGATGTTTCTACATCCAGAGTGCAAAATGAGGAACAAGCCATTTTTAGGGTGCAGGAAATGGATTTGATTTATTCTCAATCCGGTTTGTTATATGAGATCATTCCCAATGCTCCACGTTCTAGTTTCGACCCCAAAGTTAAACCTGGACCACATGCCTATGCCATTGTTGGTTGTGCTAGTGCTAAAGCTGTGGATTCAGTTGTGAAACAAGTAAATAAATTGTCAATCAACCAATCTGCTTTGGGACAAGCCATGGCTTCATCTCAACCCACCCAAACGGTGAGTGTGCTTACGGTGCAATCGTCGGACCAGAAGGGTAACCAGCAACTCGGAAGGAATAGAAAGAAGGGTAAGAACAATCGTAAGGGTGGGAAAAGGAAGGAAAATGCTAATAATAATGACAAGAACACCTGTAATGCTGGGGGGGACAAGCAAGCTAAACGTAAGGTTAAATTTCCTTGCAAGTTGTGTAAGGAAGATCACCTCACTTACTTGTGCCCTCGTATCGATGAAGCATCAAGATTCTTATTTTAGGGCCCAACTGTGCTGACTAACCATTTTCCTCACAATAAAAACATGAAATCGAGGACCCATGATCAGTTTGGTGGTGATCAAGATCCACCGGAGGGTAGTGGTCATGGTTGCATTAACATGGTGTGTGCTGCGAAAGTTGTGACCCGTGCGAAGGACTATGGTTCATCACAACCCAGCCCAGGAAAGGAACCTGTTCCACCAGGGACTCCTTTGCGTATTGAAAAACCTATGGATAAACTTGAAGTTGCACCTTGCATTCCTAAGGGAGTACTTAAGCATTTGGGGCACAATCCTAATGTTCGAGCTGCC
Source organism: Pseudotsuga menziesii (assembly GCA_001517045.1). Classification (NCBI taxonomy): domain Eukaryota; kingdom Viridiplantae; phylum Streptophyta; class Pinopsida; order Pinales; family Pinaceae; genus Pseudotsuga; species Pseudotsuga menziesii. The sequence continues at coordinate 116,448 of LPNX010884177.1, read as the reverse complement.
CAGAACTATTCTGTTGTCGAAGATTTGGGCCACACTCCTTATGCGATGTCTGCACTAGAAGTACTTTAGAGTTGTCCTTCGCAAAGGAAGGCTTTGCTTTCTGCCCTAGGTGTGAATGATGAAAATTCTTCCTCTGTGATTAAATTTGAAACCACAGGACTTCAGCCTCTTTTACCTTACTATGTATCTCTTTTGATTCATGTAGAATGTCTCAACATGACCGTCAAGTGCACTGTGATTGACGAAGGCGCTGTTGCTTTTGTGATGTCTTTATCATGTTGGAAGGGTCTAGGTTCCCCTGAGTTGTCTAAATTTGTGACCATGTTAACTATGTTTGATGGGAGATCGTTTAGGCCACATGGGATGCTTCCTTCCCTTAAGGTCCATTTGGGAGGGAAGACCGTTGCGATAGAGGTTGAGGTGGTTGATACGCCCCTCGACTACAATCTCTTGCTGGGTAGGAATTGGATGTACAATATGCAAGCCATAGCTTCTTCACTATTTTGCGTTGTGTGCTTTCCATTTAATGGAAAGATAGTTACAATTAATCAAACATCATTCAAGAATTCATTGGTTACTGCATCTTCGGGAGCTTCGATCCCTATTGTAGAGCACTCTCAGCCGACAACTGGGAGTGTGGGTGTGGGCATGTATCCATCCCTCATGGGAAGCTTTAGTTGTCCTGCACCTACCCTTATGATAGGGTCTAGTTCCAGTGAGGCTTCGACATCTGTGAGATTGGTGTCTTTTCGCATGAGTCATATGGAAGATCCTTGGATTCTTCCTACACTGAATACTTCGAGGGAGCCCATCATGACGGATGTGTCGTTTCCTTCAACTATGGTAGCTTATCAAGCTAATATTGAGTGTGTTGCAGATCCTAGTCCTTCCTCTCCACGGACGAAGGAGGATGACCCGTATGTACTGGCTGCATGGGTAGTTCAATCTTCTCACGCACACAATTGCCTTGATAGTGTTTTTCCTTCAGACGAAGCGATTATTGAGGCCATATCGGAAGTTGAGCCACCATGGGAAGAGCTCCATCATAGATCTTACTTTCTTCTCAATCTTGACCACTTGGAGCATGAGGAATTTAGGGAGGTTCTTAGTGAGAGAATTGGTAGTCCCATGGTTCCATTAAGCTCTCCTGGTCCGATGGATGATGGGAACATGGAAAATATATCTCCAACGATTCCTATCAATATCTCTCGTGATCCTGGTAGGATGGAGAATGTCTATATTGGGGCAGAATGTTCCCATGCTGAGATTCAAGAATACACCGAGTTGTTTAAATAATTTCGTGATATCTTTTCTTGGTCTTATGATGAAATGCCAGGTATCGACCCTCGCATTGTTGAACATGAGATTAAGACTTATCCCAATGCTAAGCCTATTTGACAACACTTGCGTGTAGTGAATCCTAGGAAAGAACCCACGATTATGGCAGAGATAGAAAAACTATTGAAAGCTGGTTTTATCTATCCCATTCCCTTGAGGGAGTGGGTTTCAAACCCCATTCCGGTTGATAAGAAGCAGGGAGCGATTCACATATGTATTGATTTCTATGATTTGAATCATGCCTATCCTAAGGACATGCCTATCCTAAGGACAATTTCCCCACACCATTTATTAATCAAATTTTGGATGAGTGTGCGAGTAGCGAGGTTTTTTCCTTTATGGGTAGATTTTCCCGATACAATAAGATACAAATTAAACCCGAGGACCAACATAATACTGCATTTATTTGTCCTTGGGGAACCTTTGCATATCGAAAAATGCCTTTTGGCCTTAAGAACACTGGAGCTACTTTTCAGCGGGCAATGACCTTGATCTTCCACGATCTCAAATCAATTATCGAAGTGTTTTTGGATGACCTTGCTGCTCATTCTCATATGAGAATGTCTCATTCCTATCATTTGAGATTGGTATTCAAAAAGTGGCGCCATTATTTGGTCAGGTTAAATCCTCACAAGTCCATCTTTTGTGTGAAGTCAGGTCGCTTTTTAGGATTCATTGTTTCTAAAGAGGGTATAAGAGTCGACCCTTTGAAGGTTGAGGCAATACTTCAATTGTCTCCCCCAAAGAATATTTGTCATCTTCAATTTTTGGAAGGCATGGAAAAATTCTTATGGATATTCGTTGTCAATTTTGCCAATTTGACTAGAGGCTTCATGCGTATTTTGAAGAAGGACACCACCTTTTGTTGGGATGAGAAAGCCCAGGAGTTCTTTGATGCACTCAAGTGAGCCCTAGCATCGGCCTCGGTGATTAGTCCCCCAGACTATAGCCGTGATTTTATACTTTATGTGGCCACGTCCATGGAGACGATTGGTATGGTTTTGGTTCAAGAGGATGAGGAGCTCCAAGAGCATGTCATATACTATCTGAGTCGGAATCTTATTGATGCAGAGATCTATTATTCCCATGTTGAGAAGCTTTCCTTAGCTACCATACATGCGCTTCAACGGTTGAGACATTATATTCTCCTTCACCAAACCTTGGTTGTAACCCATGTCAATCCGTTTCAATTCATCCTCACTCGAAGGACGATTGGGGGAAAATATAATAAATGGATTGTCATTTTGTAAGAATTCGATCTTGAGTTTGTTTCAGAAAAATCGAAGAAATCATTAATTTTTGCAGAGCTTATATCGGATTTCCCAAGCGAAGCCGAGGAGTTGGTTTGTGAAGATACGTTTATCGATGAGCACATCTTCTTAATCTCAACTTTAGACCCATGGTATGGGGATATCATTATATATTTACAAACATTGAAGGTCCCTACTCACCTCTCACGGGATGAACAATGACAGTTACGTTACATGTCTAAGAATTACCTTATAGTGGATAACACTTTGTACCACCGTGGGGTAGATTCCATTTTACGATGTTGTTTAACTCATGAAAAGGTTGAGGTAGCGCTGAATGATTACCACAGAGGGGCGTGTGGTGGTCATCTGTTTGGGCTTTCTACAGCCCAAAAAATCTTAAGAGCGGGTTATTTCTGGCCGTTGATATTTAAGGATTGTGTAGATGCGGTCAAGAGGTGCCACCCTTGCTAGGTGTTTGCACATAATATGCACTTGAAACCTGCCCCATTACATCCCATCATCACCGCCGATCCCTTCACTACATGGGGGCTTGATTTTATGGATTGCAACCTGGATTCAGCTGGGGGGCATCATCATATCATAGTGGCTATTGACTACTTCACGAAATGGATTGAGGCTATGCCTACAATTAAATCCGACGGTGAGACAGCCACGCACTTCGTATTCAACCAGATTATTACTCGGTTTGGGATTCCGAAAGAGCTTGTCACTGACCATGGCTCTTAGTTTCAAAATTGTATGATGGAAGAGTTGGCATCAAAGTTAGGGTACAAACAAGAGCATTCCTCCTCTTACTACCCTCAAGTGAATGGACAGGTAGAAGCAATGAACAAATCACTGAAATCCATTCTCCAACGAACCATTGCACAAAGAAAGAATAATTGGCACATTATGTTATATCCTGCTTTGTGGGCTTATAGAACCGCTGTTAAGACTGCCACGGGTTTTTCTCCATATCAAGTTGTACATAGAGTGGAGTCAGTATTGCCGGTTGAGTGCGAGATTCCTTCTTTGAAGCTAGCCATAGAGCTTTTACTAGACACTTCACCATTAGAGGAGCGTTTGGTCCACCTCAAGCAACTTGATGAGTAGCGTCGAGATGCCTTGGTAGCTCTAGAAGGAAATAAGCGTCGCTTAAAGGTCCAGTACGATAAGTCTGTCCGTCCAAGGAGGTTTAGTGAGGGAGACTTGGTCCTTTTGTGGGATCAACCGAAAGAACCCTTGGGGGTAGGAAAGTTTAACCCTATGTGGCGTGGTTCTTACATCGTCAAACGTGTGTTAGAGAAGGGCACTTATGAGTTAGTGGATTATGAGGGAATGACCTTAGAGGAGACTAGAAATGGGCTCTATCTTAAAAAGTACTATGCATAATTTTTAGCCAAGGTTGGTTATTGTCTATTATTGTACAGTTTACATAGGTAGGTCTTTTTCTTATGGTGATCGGGTTTGTGATTAGTTTCTGTTTCTTTTGGTAGATTTCAATGGAATCTTCCACCTTCATAGGATTCGCAGATGGTGCGAGCCATTACACTCAACACTCAGCCTCTGCTAATTGGGTGATTTATACTCCTATGGGTCAAGTATTGTCTTCAGGAGGTGTATGGCTATGACCATCTTCAAACAATGTTGTTGAATATAGTGTCATTATTGAGCTTCTACGGGATGCCATTTTACATGGCGTTCTCTCTCTTGAGGTACGTCTTGATTTGGAGTTAGTAGTGTCACAGCTTAATGGTTTGTACCATGTTAGAGATATGACATTATTAAGAAGATTCTTACGTGTGAGATTATTAGAACGACAATTTGACAATATAACATACATACATGTTCCAAGAATTAATAATCAAGTTGCTGACTCATATGCTAACTACGTGTTAGATTGGCATTTGTTTCATACACAATAAGCTCATCACAAACATAATTTTTTACACATGTAAATAAATATACCAATCATCATAAAAGTCTTATAAACCTCCAAAATGTGGTAATACATAGTGTCATAATACAAAAATGGGGCTCTCGAGCCACCAAAATATAATACACGGTAGTACAAAATGTATCAGTCCCAGGTATCTAAGCCTGTGGAGGAGGAGGGGGGTTGTCATCATGGAATGTCACCATGGCCCTAGCTAGCCATTGAAATAGCTGCACCCATGCTCATGGTACACCCACCACCTGGCGCTGCATGGCCTCAGGCAAGTCCTCGACTTGCGCCATGGGTACTCTGTGTGTCAGTCTCATGAAGTTGGTATGAATGCTTTGGAGCATCCGCTCCGCATCCACACCCATGATATCATCTCCTCTTCCCCTCCGTCTATGACTAGGGAAGTCTTTAGGCCACTGTGGTCCCACATCTACATGCATATGGTAGATGTCACTATGTATTGTCACCCAAAAACATGTCTTTTGATTCCACATAATCAGAAATCACAAAAAATTTAAATAACTCAAAATTTTTAAAAAAAGGGTCGAAATTCGTTACCTATGTCACCATATGCTGATCTTGGTGGTAGCGGCATGTCCGGGTCTCCCCAGAAATATATCCATGCATAGGGGTAGTCATCGATGGCAACTATCTGTCGTCGCCACAATGAAAAGAAATCAGCTGGATAGGGATTGGACACCCTACCTCCACCCAGTTTACACATCGCATCCGCTCAACGCCATTGGGCCGGATCTCGAACCACGTGTAGAGGAACGTCAACTCTAGGGCTCAATCTTGGAATACGCTCAAAGAAAAATGTGCTTAGTATGCTGCTGAAACCGAAGTTTCGCACTCTTCCCATCTTGCACTCACTCAGCTGGTGTTTCATGTTTCCCAGTAGCACAATGATCCAATCATATACCGTGGGTCTCATGCATTCCACTGCATAGAACATCAAAGGTCGCGAGGCCTAGTGGAGTGAAGCTAAGCTTGCTATCCTGCCCAATGTCAGTAGGATGGCCTTTAGGCCCAGCACCTGTATGGATTTAGTCGGGATCTAACTCCCCACCTTCTCTGTGTCCGGATGGTAGTACACCGCAATGTACTCATCTATAGTTAGGCCACCTTCGGGCCCATGAGAGCATAGGTTCACCACTTCCCCCCATCGGGAAAGTCCAGTAATAAAGTATATGTCCTCCACTTCTATGGTGAGGGACATCCTGTCTATCTAGAATGACTCTGAGTTTGGATCCTAGTAGTCCACTAACATCTGCAATAGTCCTAGTTTGGCTCTTAAGCCACGAAGACACCAAAATTTGTAAAGCCCGCATGCACATAACGCTTGTTGACCCATTAGATCTACCCTTACCGCCTCTTCTACATCACCATGTTCACGTTCTCTCCATTCTAGGACCATCTTACACAAAAAATTTGAGTTTTGTCCATTAGAATACTTAAAAATCATTGAGCACAGCCCCATACGCGGCTGTTTGCTAAACAACCGTGTATGTATGCGACTTTGAGGGAATTTTCTGCGTATATCCATCCCTATACGCGGAAAAACCCTCGATTTCTATGTGGGTCGTGGCACGCATCTTCGAATGGCCTAGAAACCCAAATACACCATGGAATTTGACAAAATTGGCATCAAAATGAAAGAGTAGAGCATGGGTAAGTACTTGGAAAAAACAGTAGTGGATTCCGCCAGTTGGATCTCCTAGAATTTGCTGTTGAAGTTCTGAGCTCAAATGGGTAAAAATTTTAAATGTTTTATAATGTTTTGAATTTTTTACTATTTATAGAAATTTTTCAAATTTTTGAAAAGTTTTACCCCCTTTCCTATAGTTTGGACCATTTCTAATCCTTTTGGACCGTTTTTGGACTAATTTATGATGTAGGAGACCTTTTTGAGTGTTGTTTCAGCCGTTGGATTGAGCCGTTCATGCCGATTTCAGGTATCATGTCTAAACTGGCATATAGGTTAGGTTTCGCCACTGTTTTCATTTTGCATGACCTTATGACCATTTCATTATAGCCTTAGGTACGAACCCACTCTATTATGTCACAGAACCTTCTTGCTATTTTAGAAGTGGCATGATATAAGTGGTAGAGCTTGATCTTACATGGGTACCCTAGTTAGCGCCTTATTTGCAGTTGGTGCCCATGTTGACATTTTGTCCCTTAGGGTGTGGGAGTCTATTGTATAGTATTTCCATGACATTTTGCAAGAGCCTCATGCTCCTCTTGATTTTTTGCTGGCCTATTTCCCTCAGGACTCCCTTATGTCAAGTTGTAATTGCATTATCATGAGCTTTACCTGCCTTATTGAGCTTTACGCCGGCTTCCCTGACATTGAGTTTCAGCCATATAGCCCGAGCTTATCTCATGTCTAGCCATGCAGAGCCATTTTATATATCCTTTGCAGCTTGATTCCCTATTTTTACTGGGAGGGGACTTTCCCCCAAGTGTCGCTATCCTACACATGTATTCTTGCATTGAGCATAGGTATGTTCCACTACTTGGAACTAGTTTGTTTTCCCATATGACACTCATCTCCTCCTAGTCTGTAACTATAAAGCAGTTTTATTGTTTTTCAAGATTTTTAAATATTTGAAAAAGTCCAAAAAAAAACCAAAAAGCTAGACAAGGAAAGATGTTATCTTTTGGTAGCTATCGAGTCATGTCGCCTTCAAACAGAGCACTGTATATCACATCCGTTGGTTGGGTTTATAGTTTGAATTTAGGAGCTGTACTCATTTTATATGAGTTTATCTCCACCGACTGGTTAAGCTTCCAGTCCCCATGGAGCCTCTGTCGACGACTCCTGTGTCGCGGATATGTCCCAGTTTTGTATATCGAGTCTATGCTACCATTATTCAGTCACCATTCGCTGTTATGCTCTTGTTTGAAGCAAGTTGAAACCTGAGTCGGCCATTCCTTAGTTACTTGACTTTGCATGTCAGCCATTCTCGGTACAGTTACTGGTTCGTGCACCTTATGATCGAGTCCTTCCACATTATACATCTTTGCTGAGTACCTCATGTTGGATGATGGGGGATGCCTTAATTCCCTCCTTCCAGTGGATTTCATCCCATCGACTCCATATCATTTATTCTAGGATTGGAATCTAGAGTCATCTTTGAGTGCCTTGAGACTTGCAGTCATCAGTGGCAGGTTCTCTCGCCATCGACAGTTTTTGGGAATACATCAATGTCCCCTGATCGATGGATCCTCTCAAGTGTTCGACCTCAACACATTTATTCACACTTGTTAGTTTGCACTCTAGTACCTTGATTCCCATTTTCATTATCGGTGGGTGATCTCGCGTCCGTTAACGGTATACATCAATGATTGGTAATCGGACGATGGACTACTATGTTTGACCTCGACACCTCTATTCACATAGTAGGACATGTACTCATAGCGGTTTGGGTAGAAGACCTTCCAGATTGGTGGCATCTCTTATATGCTACCTCCTTGATCGTTCCAGTGTTCATGAGATTTCAGCTCTCGTGACTTGATTCCAGTATATGTCAGACATGTCCAGCTATTATGGAGATCTTGATCCATTGTATATCTTGATCCATTATGGAGATCATGATCCTTTGTATATCTTCATCATGGAGATTCTGATCTATGTATATTTTACGTGGTGATGACCACTTATGTGATATTTTGTATCATGCCTATTCATGGCCATTGTACTCTTATGTATCCGGGGCTGCTAGATGTATTTGTAGTTATGTGCAGAGTTGTATCATTGTACTATGCTGATTGGGTGGTTGGTCTTCCATTTGGGATCCTTCATCACTCCACTTCTATGATGGACTTATAATGTATTTCGGCCATCGTATGACCCCTCTTACCTCACACATTAGGGGGCATCTGTTATAGCTGATTTTACCAGACCAAGTGAATCACACTTGTGTGGCCTTCCCCTGTCCCTCTGCAGACTCCTTAGACCCCTTGGACCATTTTTTGTCCTTTGATGTTTCCTAAACCATCCCTATAAACATGTGAAAATTGATATACGTGACTTTTAAACCCCTAATCGCGTATATACATGGGTTTGACCCCTAAAACCATGTACATCGAGATGTGTACAAAATCCAAATCCTTTTGGAGTTTTCCTTGACATGGATCCGACTCACTTGTCTCTTGGCCTTCCATATGCCTTGAAATTGCTCAGATTCGACATTTCATTACACCTTTGAAAAGCTATATAAGGAACTCTTTGGATACATTGAAGGCATAAGAGAATTGAGAGTAAAGAAACTATAGTCCGTTGTTGCCGGAACTTGTGCTTGAGTCTGCATTCCTTTGTCCCTTGGAGCACTTTTGTGTTCTTCCCAAGCTTACCTTTTGCTTGTGAGCTTGCTATCGAGAGATGGAGGATTAAGGTGGTGGAGGCCCAAGTGGGGGATTCAGTTTCTCCGATTCACAGACGTGCCAATAGAGGTTGTATCCATTGTAATCTCTGATTTTATATTAATAGAAATATCTTTTCTTGTCCAATAATGTATGTTTGAATGAATATTTTATTCATGGATGATTTCAAATGCTTATACATTGTTGATTATATATGCTAGAGTAGATCTAACACCAATATATATAGTATGCTTGTCTTGTTTACTTGTTGTTGAGGAAGTGATTCATCAATTCAAGCTGAAGTTGGAAAGCTCAACGGGGATCTACTTCAACCGTCTAGAATAAGGTACGAGGTCTGATCCTTTAGTGTTAGATATTTTCTTTCTATTGCATATTGGAAAGGATTGATTTCTGGAGTCAAGCTATCTATTGTGGTACCCCAAGCCATAGGAATTTCTCTCTGTAACAGTCTTGGCTAACCCGTGGAGTCTAAATACCTCTCTGAAAAATAGTTCAGCTACTTGTGTTGTTGAATAATCTAAATAAATGGCAAAGAAGTGAGCAAACTTGGTTAATATGTCCCCTACTACGTACAAGAAGTCTCCACCCTGAACCTTGTGCGGCCCAGTAATGAAGTCCATATAGATTCTCTCCCACTTCTACTCGAGAGTAGGTAAGGGATGTAGTAAACTAGTTGAGTGGGTGTGCTCTATTTTTTTTTGTTGGAACAAGCTGCACTCTCGCACATGTTGTATCACATCATTCTTGAGTCCCTTCCACGAGAAAAATTCTCTAATTTGTTTGTAGGTCTTAAGAAGTCCATGATGCCATGCTAATGGTGAGTCATGTGCTATCTATAAAATATTCTTCTTGAGGGGAGACTCAGGAACCAAGAATATTATGTTCTTGTAGTATATGATGTCATAAATTACCCCATACCTATCATACTGAATCTGTCCATCCAATAGCTCACAAGAAAACTTATCTTTGGAGTACTCAACCAAAATATGAGATCTCCAATCTAATGAGATGCTCATAAGGGATAAAGTAGTTGGTCGTTTGGAAAGTGCATCGGCCACTACATTGTTCTTTCCCTTCATGTACTCAATCTCGAAGTCATATGCTTGGATTTTTCTTACCCATTTCTGTTGTCTCTTGTTTAGCTCTTTCTGCTCTAGGAAGTATTTCAAGTTGTTGTGATCTACCTTAACCTTGAATCTGCCACCCACTAAGTACTTCCTGAATTTGGTTAGTGCATGGAGAATGGATAACATATCTTTGTCATATATCAAATAGTGGAGCTCATAGTCTTTGAGATTCCTGCTCTCAAATTCAATGAAGTGGTTTTTCTGCATCAAAACTGCCCCAATTACCTCTCCTGAAGCATCACATTCTAACATGAAGAGTTGAGAAAAGTCTGGTAAAGCTAATACTGGGCATGAAATCATTACCTTTTTCATTTTCTCGAATGTCTGTTGTGCTGTCTACGACCAACTGAATGCCCCCTTCTTGGTAAGATGTATGAGGGGTGCGATCATCTATGAGAATCCAATGACATACCTCCTATAGTAGGTGCAAAGGCCCAAAAATCCCTTCAGTTCTATCACATTTTTAGCTGTAGGCCATTACAATATTGCTCGAATCTTCTCTAAGTGCACCTGGACCCCATTGGCCCCTATCGCATGCCCTAAGTATAACATTTCCTGCATGCCGAAATCACACTTAGACATTTTGGCATATAGTGATTGCTCCTGTAGAATTCCAAGTACTTCATCTAGATGCCTCAAATTCTCTTCCCAAGTTCTAATGTATATCAATATGTCGTTGAATAATACCAGAATATACTTACGTAACGGAGTCCCGAAGATATGGTTCATGCATGAATAGAAAGTAGCTGGTGCATTAGTGAGCCCAAATGGCATCACTAGAAACTCATAATGTCTATAGTGGCAATGGAAAGAGGTCTTTGGAACATCCTGTTCCCTGACCGTAATCTGATGGTACCCTGAGTGGAGATCAATTTTGGAAAAGTAATTTTCCCCCTGTAGTTCATCCATCATCTCATCAATCCTAGGGTTGGGATACCTGTTCTTTGTGGTCTCCTTTTTTAGTGTCTTGTAATCAATGCACATGTGTAAGGTTCCATCTTTTTTCTTCACTAGCACTACAGAAGATGCAAATGGACTAGAGCTAGGTTTGATGTACCCCAGGTTGATTAGTTCCTTGATTGTACTCTCTATCTCATATTTATACCTCTTTGGATGTCTTTAAGGAGTGATGACAATTGCTTGGGTCCCCTCCTCTAACTCAATAATGTTCTCAAATTCCCTATTTGGAGGTCGACCTAATGGAAGGTCTCCGAATAATGCCTTGTGCTTCTGCAGTAAGACCTCTGTAATTGCTAGATGTTGTGTGGCCTCATCTGGTGGTTTTATGAAGGTAACCAAACACTTTGCAGCCCACTCAATATCTCCCTGTCGGAGTACTACCTCCATCATGTGTGATGTCACTACTGTGGGAGGGTAGGTATTCATCCCTGTCAATACTACTTTCTGTCCCTTTGCTCCTATAAACTCCATCTCCATGGTCTAGTATTTTGTGGAATACTTTCCTATGGAATACAACCACTTAACTCCTAGTACCACATTCATGTCAAGTACATCTACCACATAGAATGTCTCTATCACTGTATAATTCCCAAGTGTTACTTTTAATTTAGGAATCCTCTGACTACACTCCATGGTGTGACCTGCTGCTACTACTGAAAACCCATCAAAACTCTTAGTCCGAATGCCTCTCTTTTTAACCCATGCAACATCAATAAAGTTGTGGGATTACCCACCATATATCAATAGTCCCATTCCGTGGCCCTGTACAGTACCTTTGATCTAGAGAGTGTAGAATCTAGGAACCCCTATCATGGTAGCAATGGTACCTCTTGAGGCCTGTCCCTCAACAACTATATTTGGTGTCTCACCCTGCTCCTGATCCTGATTATCCTCATCCTCCCCACTGTCGGAATGGGCCTCTATGTAGTAGGCCTTCCCTTTTTTCTTGAACATATGTGATCTGGTACCCATGGTTCTTGGCAAGTGAACGATATCTTTTTCCTTCTAAGGTCTTGTCGGGTATCATTGTCCATCCATTCTTTCTCGAGACATTCTTTCTGGAAGGGTTTCCTCTCTTTATATTTAATAGGGAAATTGGTTTTGGGAGGAAACCTATTTTTGGGCACTACATCTTGCAAGTCTCTAGTCTGATTGATGACATCTACTAGGGTTATGGGCCTGTAATACTTGACCCATCTCCGTAAGGGTTCAGTGAGAGACTTAGTGAATAACATAATCGACCTGCACTCTAATATATCTGTCACCATGACTGCTATCCTCTAAAACTCCAAAATAAATGCATCTGCACTACTTGTCTGCTTGATTTGTGCCAACTCTCTAAAGTGTACCTCATGGACCTTTTGATCAAACCGTTCAATGAGCCTCTATGTAAAATTTGGGTATGATGTGATGGTATTGTGACCCAGTGTGACTAACCCGTGGTACCACCACTCATGTGATTCTCCATCAAAATGCAAGGTAACCAATTTAATGGCATCTGTCTCAATAATGGGGTTGAGCTGGAAGTATGTATCCAACTTCTGTACCCAATTTCAAGCTGTGCCACCCTGGGTGCCCTCAAAGGTAGGGATAGTCAGTTTCTCTACGGTGCGCTGTAACTCATAGTTATAGGTGAAAGGCCTATTGTAATATTTGGGTTTGTTCTTACTTTTAAAGTGGCAAGAGTCAGTGAAGGTCACAGATGAATGGAAGTCCTCTCCTAAAGCAGGCACTCATGGATTCTTCTGATTCTGCTTGTGCTAGAGGCACTGCAGCCGGACTATATAAGTATTGAGGCATGGTGGGTCGAAAAGGATTGTATATATGGGGATGGATCTGCATGTTTGTATGTAAGTTCTCCCTACTACCATTGGTGGATACCCTATCACTATTGGTAAATAAGGGATTGTGTGGGGTGGGCCAGTTTTTCTCAGTCATTTTCCTGAAGGTACTCATCATTTCTTTTTTCCCAGTAGTGAGTTCTTTTATGGCTGATATGAGGCTATTGAAAGCTATTTTATCATCCTCAACCATTGTTTCTTTTCCCTTTCCAAAGTGATACTCTTTTTTCCCCAAATATATGTTCTCTAACTCCTCTTCTCTGTCTCTACACCTCTGTCTCCGGTGAGTAATGTTGTATGGGCCTTCTGAATTCATTTATAATTTTGCATTCCCACAACTGGAAGGAAAATAACTCTCATACCATTGTAATATCCCAGATGCAGATATTCTATTGTTTTCTATACTAGGGATTGCTTAACCCTCTCGATTTACAATAATACTGAAATAAACTTGCATGCAAAGTGCCAGGCAAATGGCCCTATTCTATAGCTAATTAGGGCAGAGAATTTTATGGTGACAGATCAACACTTACCACTAATAATTCAATTGATAATGATCAATAGATAATTCACATGCATCAAGAACTGATATGGTGAAGAACTGGTGCTCCTTTCCTTTGGTGTTATCCCAGCAGCACGAACCCCTCAATCAGCTAAATATGACGTTTTCAGTGAAGGAGTTTTCTGATACATGTGAGAATTTGCAGGAATTAAAGTCTTCCTGTGCTAGACAGATTTCCTGAAGCATGCAGAATTTCTCAGCACTCTAAGTAGGCTAACAAATTGATTCGATGAGTTAGTTGCTCACGCCCCCAGCTACACAAATATGATGAAGACTACTCCGTGTGATCAAAATGGAAGCTGATAATATCTTGATACTAAAGGATGATACTAATGATGATAATGGTGCCAGTATTATGAAGATAAATGAATATCTAAGGACCCAGTGAATGGTTTGGGGTTTTCCAGCTAAAAACCCCCTGCGGTTGCACACTTATCCCTACAAACAATCTATTGATGGGTACCAGATAACTGTATATGGATGAATAATATGAATAACAGATGGTGGAAATGGATGGTCTACCCTGAAGGATGTTAGGGAAGATATTTCACTACCAAAACCTCGTTAGCTGAAGACGTCATCTTCAACCCCAACTATCGCAACCGCACGCTGTGTTGCTACTCAAAGCACCAAATCAATAATAATCACAAGTGTCTTTCTCCATTCACCTTATCTTTCTATTTTAACTTTCAACTGCGAATAAACTAACTTTTGACCTAATTACTTCACTTTAACTTCTAATTTGTAGTTGACTTGCATGCATTTGCATGGAGACTCAATTGGGTGCATGCGTCATCAAATAATGCTCAGATGTCATGCATGCAGGTGGCTTTTGGCTCTGGTGGCCCTCTTCTACCCAATGGTGATATAATATTAATGCCCCAGATCTTCTTTATATGGCATCAGTCTATAGCTGATTCCCTGACTGTCAGTACCCACTCGAACCTACAGGAATCATATAGGTTAGTGGGTCGGTCCTCAATGCCTAAGCATAATAGGACATTACAGGTGTCATATCATCTTCATCATTGTTGTCATAGAGCTAGGGAATCTAGTCCAAGTGTCTCACTAGCTCCAAAATGACTCTTCCTCTCTCGTGTAAGTTACATTTCCTTCCAAATTTGACCTATGATGTATATGGCCAAGTGTATTATCCTTCTAACTCATCCAAGAAAATTTAGGCTTCCCATGGATTCAAAATTGCAAGAGGAGGATGCCATGTGGCACATAAATTCTAGCTTGTGTGGGCCCCATAGTCTCCATGTGTCTCCATTCTCCATTGCCACTTGAATTTTCTCTTGTATTTATTTATTTATCTCCTTTATTAAATATCTATGCTATTTTAATGTTCAAACATCATCCATTGTCCCCCTTATTCCAAACCCTAAAGCTTCCACCCCCAACCAAGGAAACTAGTAATTCTCCTCGGCAATTATTTGACCCTTAGCATCAATTTGAAAAAATCTAATGAATATGGAAAATGTGATTAGGCCATTGTGACCCAATGCAAAATTTGGGACATGACAAATCCTCCCTTCCCAATATTTCTTGTCCTCAAGCAATTTCAAACATGGGTGTTGAAGAACCTACTTTCTGTATGATTCTTCAAAGTTGCCACTGAGTTTCCCAACTTTGAGTCTTTGAGATTCCATGAATATTTGAGAGAGTAACCACCATGCTGGATGTTGCACTACTCTAATTAAAATCACTTTATTAAGTGGAGAATCCATCTCCCATACTGCTTGTTTCCCAAAAAAATTGAAATCAATGGGTCTAAAAACTATCCGAGGGTCCCATTGCTTGTATTGCACTCCAACAATTAAGAGTGCTATCCAACCCATACCATTAGGAAAGAGAATTTTGGGATCCCATTTTCTTGTATGCATTGTTCCAAACATCATGAGTACATAATTTATATCATTAAAGTACATAATATATATCATTAAAGTACATAACAACATAATAAAAATGTACATCAAAGAGGTGCCTCATCAAAAAATCATGAAAGTGCTTATACCTCCAAGTAAGTAGACCACCATTTTCCAAGTGCATACAATATTCAAGTGACCAATAAAATTTGATCCAATGACATAGGCGAGGATCCCATGTCCTATAATGCTGCTCCAAAAGGATGTGATATGCATCAAAATATTCAGCCATGTATTCTTTCATCCAATAAGTGAATGAAGAATTGCCACTAAAATCTAAAGCAAATAATGAGCAAAAAAATTTAGGAGACTTAAAATGACTCAAAGAAGTCTCACCCATATATCCATGAATGAGAGAATAATAAATATATAACAAAGTATGTGGCTGGAAACAAAAATGTTCTCCAATCATAATTCTATTCACCCAAGTGTTGGGTGAAGTTCCTCCAACATCAAATGAACCAAGTGTTGAGCAAGAGAAACCATGAGTCTTCAAGTGACTCAAATGCATATCATAGGTGCATCCATGTATATTTGCATCATCATAAAGTAACAAAGGATGCTGCTGCAAATTTGAGCAAGAATGTGCTCCATACTCCTCATGTGACACCATTAAAAAGAACCCTTTCACTCATACTTCATTGAGACTAATGCTGCAAAACATGGAATTGTAGGATGTAGGAGAATGAACTAACTCACCCAAATGATAAAAAAATGTAGAAGTTTCATCATGGGAAGGATCCATATGGGTAGTATCATGCAACTCCTTCAAAAGTGTGAGACCTTTGTCATATATGGGTTCCAATGTAGAGCAATCATGCTCTTCTTTAAAAATTGCATAACCTTCATCAAGAGACAATTTAAGTTCCTCTTCCACCACATAAAGTGTTTGGATATCATCAAGATAATATTCAAACACATCAAGCACATTCAAATTTCCACATTTCTCATAATCCACCATGTCATGAGAATCCTCCAAACAATATACCATTTGACAATCTGAAACATAGGAGGAAAAGACAGCATCTTGATACTTTTCAAGAAGTTGCTCATTTTGAATTGTCAGCTTATGATTATCCTCATTATTCTTCAAGTATGCATCATGTAACAATTAATTAAGCTCAAACAAATGGTTTCTATCAAAAATCAAAGACACGAAATTACCTTTGATGTGGCACATTTCTCTTTGAATCTTCTCCATGTCTTCAAAGAACGATGTTTCCTCCAATGAAGTAGCTCTCCAACAAGAATTTGACACTAATGCTTGAGTGTCATGGAGTATGCTAAGGGACTCCTGGATATTCGTTTCATTCATATTTAAGGACCCTTCAAGAAAATAAGTCTCTTTCAAATGAACCTCCTCATCTTCTTCCTTCTTGCTTGGGCCAACTTCATGAAGCTCAAGTGGTGATGGGGAAGTTGATCTAGTTTCTTTTTCAACTACTACAAGGTAATCATTTTCATGTTTACTAGAAATTTGGCTTGCAACAACATTTTTAAATCTGATCTCTATGTCACCAACATATATTTGTGAGCACCCATCAGTAGGTACGCCTTCATAGTTCAAGCATCCATTAGTAGATGCTCTTTGTTTCATTTTCAAGGTAGAATGTGTCTCGAAATGATCTTCAGTATTTTCAATAGAAACTTCTTCATATGCATGTGATGTCTCTTCATATTTTTTAGAGACACTTGGGAGTGAATTTCGATCCTCTTCATGTACTACTTATTCTACTTCACCTAATTCTGAACTATGTGGTTCATGGGTCTCCTCCTTTTGCTCCTTCAAGCAAGCTGATGCATATTCTCCCTTGGTTTTCTTAAGATCAATATATTTTATCAAACCTTGGATATCCAACAATTCAAATCTGTGGAAATTGAACCCAATGTTAGAACAATTACACTCACATCAATTGCCAATTACACATGCAAAATTACTCACAAAAGAGACTGAATATGGAGCTAAACACTAAACTGTATTGAATAAGAGTACAATAGCCAACCTTGTGAAGTCATAGGATGCCAAAATAAATAATTACATGAGGGATTCGAATGCATGAAGATTCCATTCGAATCTAGTCAAAAGCAGGCTTACTAAATCTAAGCAAATTCCCCATAGGTGCATAAACCAGTTTCCAAAAATGTCAAGGAGCTCATGAATTGGAAAAATAAATTAGGAAAGCTAAAAGGTAATGGAAGGAAAAATCATACATGCTTTTCATAGGAGAAAAGAGTGGAGGATGCGTAGGACAAAAAACAAGTTAACCTCACCTAGTCAAACTTTCCCAATTTCCTTAAAACACTGAAAAAGAAGAAAAAGTAGACATGTGCTAGGGAGGCCAGGAATAAAGCAAATTTGATTCCATGAGGTTTCCCAAGCACTCCATGACTCAAAATTATCAAGTTTTACCACTATGGATGTGTAGATGACAACTTGGATAAGGTGGAATATGGAAACTAGGCAAATAAGACAAAAATGGATTAATTAATGTCTAAGGTAGCTAACTATGGGTTGATTATTCTAACACCCCCCCTTAATCCTGACTTATGAGTAATATATCAGAAAATTATAGGGCCTAGAAACAAGGTTTAGTCACCCTTTACATACTGCATGTCCATTTAACCAAGGAAAGAGGCAAAAACCCAGTGGGAATATCCTCCCTTAAACATGGACTGTAAAACAAAATTTGGAAATCTTGTCATCACTCATGCTTCACAGCATGATCAGAAATCCCCAGTAGTGATTTGAGATTGCTGAATGTCTTCTCACAAAATTATTTGGTGAAGATATCAGCTACTTGTTCTGAAGATGAACATAAGAGTAGGTGAATGGTGCCATCATGCACAAGCTCTCTGATGTAGTGCATATGGATCTCAATGTGTTTGGTTCTCTGCTTATGAACTAGATCTTTGCAGATTCGAATGGTACTCTGATTATCACAATAGATAGTAGTTGAGTATTATGATTCGAAGCCACACTCTCCAAGTAACCCTTGCAACCATAAACATTGAGTTGCTGCATTTACAACTCCTTTGTACTCTGCTTCTGTAGATGAGAGTGAAATGGCACTCTGTTTCTTGTTTGACCAGATGATTGGCCCTTCTGCAAGCATGAAAACATATCTTGATATTGACTTTCGATCTGTGCTATCACCTGCCCAATCACTGTCAGTAAAACCAATCAAATCAAGATCAGATTTAGCTTTATAGAAGATCCCATGTGTCCTTGTTCCCTGAACAAAGTTAAGGATCCTTTTGGCTGCTTTCCAATGGATCTCATGAGGCTGATCCATGTATCTAGAAGCCACACTTACTGCATAAGAAATATCAGGTCTATTATGTGTAAGATACAACAAACATCCAATCAATTTCCTATGCAGTGTATTGTTTACCATAGGTGAAGAATCAGCTTCTTCAAGCTTCACTCCTGAAAGGAAAGGAGTCTTGCTTGGCTTGCAATCTTTCATTTTGAATTTGTTCAGAAAATCCAAGGCATACTTGGACTGGTGCACCTTGATTGAAGCTTGGTTTGGGAAATATTGAGCCCCAAGAATTGGCTCAATAGCCCCAAATCTGTCATGGAGAAGGCTTGGTTCATTGCACCCTTCAAGGAAGCAATTTCAACCTTTGAGCTTCCTATAATGAGAAGGTCATCAACATATAAAAAAATGATCATTAATGAACCATTAATCAGCTTCAAATATACATTTGGATATAATTTGCATCGAACAAAATTCAGTGATAGCAGAAAGCTATCAATCTTGGCATACCAAGCCCTGGGGGCTTGCTTAAGCCCATACAATGACTTCTTTAGCCTGCACACAAGAGATGGGTTAGTAGAAAATCCTTGAGGATGCTGCATGTATATCTCTTCAGTGAGATATCCATTTAGGAAGGCACACTTTACATCCATGTGATGTACCTCCCATTGCTTTGAAGCTGCAATGGCTAAGGCTAGCCTGATGGAGTCCATCTTTGCCACTGGTGCAAAGGTCTCATTGTAATCTATGCCATGAACCTGTGAGTAGCCCTTGGCTACCAATCTGTCCTTGTACTTTAGAGGTGAAACATCAACAGAAAATTTGGTCTTGTACACCCACTTACACTGAACTAGCTTCCTCCCTAGGGGAAGATCAACCAGCTCGTAAGTGTTGCTCTTCTGGAGTGAGCTGAAATCTTCCTTCATGGCTTCTTTCCATCTTGGATATTCTACTACATCTTCATATCTCTGAGGATCTGATTCCACCATCAGATATAATTTCTCAGCAAAAATAGGACCTTTCATGCATAGAGCACTCTCAAATTGAGATCTAGTCCTCCTAGGGTCATTAGGATTTCCAGCTAGCTCTCCAGCTGCATGAATGGTCTTGGCTACCCATTTTGGCCTTGTATGGATGCTAGGATCTGCAATAAAATCATCACTATTAGACATATCAGAATCAGAATTTTCAACTATCTCTTCACTTACATTCAGAGGTTCTGGTGGTCAAGAGGATTCTCCAACTTCCACTGCTGCTAGGGGTTCTTCTTGAAACTAAACACACCTTTCAATGAAGTCTTTGTTTGTTCTCAAATTGATTAGCTTGTACCCTTTTGAATCTTCAGAGTAACCAACAAATAGACACTCTTGGCTTTGGGGCTGCAAAGCCTTCCTCTTTTCTGTTGGAATTCTAGCCCAAGCCCTTGAGCCAAAAATCCTGAAATGGGTCACATCTGGCTTGTGCCCACTCCAAGCTTCGAAAGAAGTCATACCATCAAGATGTTTATGAGGAACCCTATTTTATATATAGGCTGCACATTTTATAGCTTTGGCCCAGTACTTTGGTGGCAAAGTCTTAGCCTCCATCATGCAAGTTGCCATCTCTTTCAGTGATCTGTTCTTTTTCTCAGCAACACCATTCTGCTGTGGTGTGTAAGGGATAGAATGCTGTATTTGAATACCTGCATCTGCACAATATTGAATAAACTTAGACTTGACATACTTACCACCATTGTCAGATCTAAGGACCTTGAGTTTCCTCCCAGACTGGTTTTCAACCAAAGATTTAAAGACTTTGAAGAGGCCAAAAACTTCAGACTTGTGTTTCAGGAAGTGAACCCAGCAATACCTGGAAAATTCATCTATGAAAGTCAATGCATATTTGGCCTGAATCATGGAAATATGAGGGAATGGGCCAGCAACATCACTATGGATCAAATCAAGACGTGCATAGGTTCTCTCATGACTAGCTCTCTCAAATTTATGCTCTGGGTGTTTTCCTAGGATGCAACCTTGGCAGACTCCTTTGGAAAATTTTATCTTGGGTAACCCTATGACCATCTCTTTTTCACTAAGATCAGAAAGATACTTGTAATTTAGGTGGCCAAATATTTCATGCCAAAGCTTGCTTGCCTCATTAGCATGAATCAAAATAGCAGAGGGGTTTGAGTAGGGTAGGAAGTGTGAGAACATGTATACCTTTGAAGTATGATTTGCAACTCCTTTTGCAATGAATTTAGCACTTGAGATATCTGTGATCTCAACTTCATCAGGGGAGAATATGACCTTCTTTGGAGACCCTGTGTGGGTCATCTGATACACTAATAATAGGTTAGAGGCAAGACCTGGAACATACAACACATTGCTGAACTTACCATGATCAAGATCAATCCTCCCTTTTCACAAACTTTCAGTGAGAGAGTCATCTCCTAGTACTATTGGTGGACCTTTCGACATGTCAAGTGAGGTGAATGCCTCCTTGGTCGAAACCATATGACTTGAAGCTCTAGAATCAATGATGAAACTAGGTGAGCTTGATGTGCCAGCAACTAATACATGAACTCTCTCTCTATCTTCTGAACTTGATCCTCCTTCCCTCTTCTTTGAGCTGTCTGGAAGGGAGATGCCATTCTTCTCCAGGAGTTGGGTCAGCATGTCTATTTGGTTCTTCATGTAGGATCTCTTAGAATGATCTCCCTTACTGCAGTATGCACACTTGCTCGTTTCTCCTTTGTTTTTCTTCTTCTGGTAGTTCTTCTTGGAACCTTGAGGCTCCTCCGGAGACTTGTTCTTCTCTCTCTTTCGCTCAGGTGGATTTTTAGCTTTCTTTTTGCTTTTTGAATCCACCCTAAAATCTCCAGCAACCAGAGCTTGGTCTTTGGATGGTTTTATGGTGCCCATCATCACCAACTTATCTTGTTCTTCTGTGAGAGATTCCATGAAATTTGCAAGGATAGGCATCCTCTAGGTTCGAGCTATCAACTTTGTGGCATAGAAGGTCGAAACAAACACTGAATAGTTAGGGACAAGCTTTTAGAGTATGGCCAAGACTATCTGATCATCCTTCTTTTCAATCCCACGTTGTTTTAGCTGCAAAACAAGTGCTTTGAACTTGGAGAAATAGAGTTGCATTGATTCAAAGCTATTTGGACTCAGGGAGATCAGTTCATTTTTTATTTGATGTCCCCTCATCTCATCTGTCTTTCCAAAAAGGTCAACAAGATTCTCCCATACTTCATTTGGTGATGTCAATCCATCAAGATGGAAAAGGAGGTCTCTGGATATACTCAGACATAAGAGACCATAGGCTTCATCCCTCCTATTGTGCCATTTTATCTTCTCTGCAGCTGCATTGGGCTCTGCTTCTGTTTCTATAGTCACTTTGTAGAGGCCTTTCACTCTCAACAGTATCTCCATCTCTTCTTTCCATTCAAATAAGTTAAATGGAGTTAAGATGATCTTCTGAGATTGATCCATGGCTCAGAAATTGTCCCGGCAGGCAGTAGAATGCTCCCAGTCAATGATGTCAAACCTGCAAAATAAATTGGAAGGAGAGAAATAGATCTACAAAGGCTCTAATACCATGTGGAAATTGAACCCATTGTTAGAACAATTACACTCACATCAATTGCCAATTACACATGCAAAATTACTCACAAAAGAGACTGAATATGGAGGTGAACACTAAAATGTATTGAATAAGTGTACAATAGCCAACCCTGTGAAGTCATAGGCTTCCACAATAAATAATTACATGAGGAATTCGAATGCAAGAATATGCCATTCGAATCTAGTCAAAAGCAGGCTTACTAAATCTAAGCAAATCCCCCATAGGTGCATAGAGCAGTTTCCAAAAATGTCAAGGAGCTCACGAATTGGAAAAATCAATTAGGCAAGCTAAAATTTAATGGAAGGAAAACTCATACATTCTTTTCATAGGAGAAAAGAGTGGAGTATGTGTAGGACAAAACAGAAGTTAACCTCACCTAGTCAAACTTTCCCAATTTCCTTAAAACACTGAAAAAGCAGGCAATAAAGCAGAAAAAGAAGACATGCACTAGGGAGGCCATGAATAAAGTATATTTTATTCTAGGAGGTTTCCCAAGTGCTCCATGACTCAAAATTATCAAGTTTGACCACTATGGATGTGTAGATGACAACTTGCATAAGGTGGAATATGGAAACTAGGCAAATAAGACAAAAATGGATTAATTAATGTCTAAGGTAGCTAAATATGGGTTGATTATTCTAAAAAAATCCTTTTATAATATTCTTGGTAATTTATTCAAATATAGGTTCCATAATTTTTATATGCTCCTCGCCATCGTATAAGGTTCCCTTTTCATCCCTAGTCATAGTTTCCTCTTCAACAAAAGCACTTTTGGGTTTCAATATCTAATGGTGGTCCCTAAATTATTGTGCTAATAAATTTAAAACCACATAAGGTTCAAAGATCATGCTCTGATACCACTATAATTTTCATTTTTCAAATTTTTTATTAAATGACCAATTTTTCACTTTTTCCCCAATTTCGACCCTTAACTAGTTTTGATGTCTAGATCTCCAAATTGACCCAAATGCTCCCAAATATTCTGAGAAGGTATATGAATGATATTAGGAATTGAATATTATTTTCAAGGATGATTTATTACTCTCCAATTATTTCTTCAAACTTGTTTAATATTTTGGTCAAGGTAGAGTCTTTACTAGTAAATTGGGGCTCCAATTTCCCCTGGGTAAATACTGGAAATGGCTTCTCAAATGCTCCCAAACCCACTCGAATTTATGAAAAGAGGAAAAGTATGTTTAAGGTAAATTTTTAAGGTCTAATATACATCAATAATTATTCAGTTTATACAATATGTTATGACCCTCTCCTAAACAGCTACAAAATCACTAATTCGACCCTTGGGGAAATGGCACCAAATCTTCTCCAAATGCAATTAAACTGAGTAAAATGACCTCAAATGCTTAAGTGATGAACATGGAAATTTTAATACTCATAAAGGAAATCCCATTAATCATAAATATATCAAAGAGAAATTTCCCATTCGAAATAATCAACATTATCATAGCATACATCAATGTAGTGGGGAAATGGTCATTGTTGGCTCATTAATAATCACTTTTCCATACAATCATTTGATATTTCGACATGATAATTTATAATAATGAATAAAATATAATTTTTATATTATTACAATAATTAATGGACAATTAAAACCGCCCCAAATTCGAAATAATTGGCATTACAATGGTTCACAACAAGATAGTGGGGAAATGGCACTATTTCTTCATTGATTGACATTTTTACATGAAATATTACATTATTTCAACA
Organism: Pseudotsuga menziesii; assembly: GCA_001517045.1. Taxonomy (NCBI): domain Eukaryota; kingdom Viridiplantae; phylum Streptophyta; class Pinopsida; order Pinales; family Pinaceae; genus Pseudotsuga; species Pseudotsuga menziesii. The sequence goes on along the minus strand of LPNX010884177.1, from coordinate 92,508 downwards.
TGAGAGTCTTATGAAATTGAAACACAAATAATTTAAATCCTAACATAAAATAATTGGGAATTAGAATCTTCCCCAGAGAGATCAATAACTCACCCAAGGCGCAATCCCTCCATGAGCAAGAATATGCAATAAAAACTGGAAATGGTTGAGAGAAAGTGCTGCAATAGAAGAAACCACGAGCTTCCCTGTAGCTTACACCTGCAAATAAAAATCCATTAAATATCTATGAAATACCTGAGTGTCCTCTCCAAATACCAACTTGGATGGGAATCTTTCACCCTCGAAATTGGCTAAGGAAAGAAAACTAGTCTTCCACTAGCTCTCACAATTCACAAATGACAATTTCTCAAATGAAAAAAACCCCTTCTCGTGGTTGATTCCTATATTTTATAAAAATACTTAACCTTATAAGGTTACCAATCCATACACAAACTCAATCCAATTCGAATTAGGGTGTGTGCTCAATATTTTCCATGTGTCCTCCCTTTCCTAGCCTTCCATTTTGCCCAAATTCGAATAGGAGCCCATTGAGATTCCCCAACTCACATGAGCACCCTATTGGATTCTATATTTTGAACTGACATGTTATATATGTCATATGTAATCATTAATATCTAATTTGTGTCATAGGTTTCATAGCATCTTCATCATCGTTGTCATAGAGCTAGGGAATCTAGTCCAAGTGTCTCACTAGCTCGAAAAGGACTCTTGCTCTCCCATGTAAGTTACATTTCCTCCAAAATTTGACCTATTATGTATATGAAGAACTATATTATCCTTCTAACTCATCCAAGAACATTTAGTCTTCCCATGGATTCGAAATTGCAAGAGAAGGATTCCATGTGGCACATAAATTCTAGCTTGTGTGGCCCCCATAGTCTCCATGTGTCTCCATGCTCCATTTCCACTCCAATTTTCTATTATATATATTTATTTAGTTCCTTTATTAAATATTTATTTCATTCTAATTTTCAAACATCATTTATTTTCCCCCTTATTCCAAATCCCAAAGCTTCCATCCCCAACCTAGGAAACTAGTAATTTTCCTCCTTGGCAATTATTTTACCCTTAGCATCAATTTGACAAACTCTAATGAATATGGAAAATGTGATTAGGCCATTGTGACCCAATGAATAATTTGGGACATGAAAAATACCCCCTTCCCAGTATTTCTTGTCCTCAAGCAATTTCAAACATGGGTGTTGAAGAACCTGCTTTCTGTATGATTCTTCGAAGTTTCCACTGAGTTTCCCAACTTTCAGTCTTTGAGATTCCATGAATATTTGAGAGAGGAACTGCCATGCTTGCTCCTACACTACTCTGATTAAAATCAATTTATTAAGTGGAAAATCCATCTCCCATACTTCTTGTTTCCCAAAAAATTTGAAATCAATGGGACTAAAAACTATCCCAGGGTCCCATTGCTTGTATTGCACTCCAACAATTAAGAGTGCTCTCCAACCCATACCATTAGGAATGAGAATTCAGGATCCAATTTTCTTGTATGAATTATTCCAAACATCATGAGTACATAATACATAGAATCAAATTACATAACAACATAATAAAAATGTACATCAAAGAGGTGCCTCATCAAAACTTTCATGAAAGTGCTTATACATCCAAGTAATTAGACCACTATTTTCCAAGTGCATACAAGATTCAAGTGACCAATAAAATCAGATCCAATGACATAGGTGAGGATCCCATGTCCTATAATGCTGCTCCAAAAGGATGTGATATGCATCAAAATATTCAGCCATGTATTCTTTCATCCAAGAAGTGAATGAAGAATCTCCACTAAAATATGAACCAAATAATGAGCAAAAAAACAAGGAGACTTCAAATGACTCAAAGAAGTCTCACCCATACATCCATGAATGAGAGAGTAATAAAGATATAACAAATTATGTGGATGGAAAAAAAAAATTTCTCCAATTCATCATGGCATAATACGTCTAAATGCAAGGTTCAGATGACATTTTCAGAAAATTTGTCTACCTTTAACTTGTTCAACAAAACCCTGGTAGAATATGGACTAGAAGCATTAACCCTTTTGAAATCGATATAAACCACTCCAATAGCCTCGACTATCATCAATAAGGAGGAACAATAAATTCTATTCCATACACATATATGGGTTCAAAACAATCCATTGCATTTAATTATGGATAATGGAAGCCAGAAGAACTTTGTTTCTGAAGATATCATGAAGAAACTAGGTCTTTCCAGAACTCCACATCCTCATCCTTATAATATTGGTAAGATGAAGGATGGACATGAATTGAGAATCACCAGATAATGTAAACTCACCTACTTCATTAATCCTTTTGAAGATGAAGTACTATGTGACGTGGAACCACTTTCCGTAGTTGATGTTCTGTTTTAGAAACCTTACTTATGGAATTGACATGGGAGTTATCAGTCACGGACTCATAAGGTGATTGTCAAAATAAAAAACCAATGGTATGGTTGTTTAGATTAAAACATCATGATTCATTCTCCAGTCTTGTGACTAATATCAAGATAGTAGACTTGTGAGTAATATCAAGTCCTACAAATGTCCTCATATGATTGAGGTGGCGATGTTGTAAATATTGTGAGTAATATCAAGTTGAGTCTTATGAGTAATATCAAGACAGTAGACTTGTGAGTAATATCAAGTCAATAAAGCTTGTGATTAATATCAAGTTGAGTCTCGTGAGTAATATCAAGACAATAGACTTGTGAGTAACATCAAGTCAGTAAATCTTGTGAGTAATATCAAGACAATAGACTTGTGAGTAATATCAAGTAATCAATGCTTGTGAGTAATATCAAGTCCGTAAAACTAGTGTGTAATATCAAGTAAAGTATTGTGAGTAATATCAAGACAATAGACATGTGAGTAATATAAATTTCTACAAATATCCTCATGTTGTGAGCTGGTGGAGTACTTTACTGTGTTAAAGTAGATACACTATGTGATGTATGGCTAGTCATGGTAAACTGGTGCTACAAGTATCCTTCAAGGATTAGCTACCCCTAGAGTGATTTAATTTAGCATATGACTATATGACTTGGGGAAATACATATGATCATAGGTTCGGAAACGATCTTATGAGTATGATATTATTAATTAATGAAAACACATATGGACCATGTAGAGATATTTAATATAAGCACAGAGATGGAGAGAGAATTCGAATTGCATATGTTGCCACCAAGTAAACTTGAATTTATTAGATATTAGTTGAGTATAAGATATGGTAAACAAGTTCATTTAATTAAGGAATCAACTCCTTAATTTATGCAAGTGGTTATTGCAAATAAACTATGATGGAGATGCACTAGTTTTGTTCAGTTACATTCAGTTATGTTCAGTTACTTTCAGTTCTGTTCAGCTATATTCAGTTACTGTTCAGTTACATTTAGTTATGTTCAGTTACATTCAGTACTGATCAGTTACATTCAGTTCTATTTAGTTACATTTAGTTCTGTTCAGTTACATTCAGTTCTCTTTAGTTACATACGGTTTCATGTAGTTCCGTTCAATTCAATTCAGTTAACAAATCAGTTAGAGTTAGTTAATTGATGGAAGGCACATATATTCTTGTGGGAGATAATTATGGAGTGCCAGCTTGGAACCAAATCATGAGGGGCACATGATTTAAGATGGATCAGTGTTCTAAGTGTTAACAAATTACTAATACATGAAACTATTCTATTTTTATTGTAAAACCTAATTTGACTTGTTATTAAAGTGCTATTTACTTGGAAAGTTAGATACAGTGTTCTATTTGATCTCCACTCCCTAGTTCTCTCTGTGAAAGAAATATGTTATTGTGTTGTAATCATTCTTTGCTACTTATTAATCATACTCTAAGATCTTTTGCTGGGTTTTTTATCCTCTAAATTACTAGAGGGTTTTCCCAGGATATATCCTATGTTCTATGGTTTGATTTATGTCTTTATATTATTGATGAGATTTATATGCACTGTTATTATGGATTAAAGCTTTAAAGTTCAATTTTATTCATATTTTTATCAATCACTAACAATGGTATACCAAAGCGATGACTTACACCCATGGTTGCGACAGTATCTTCCAAACAGACAAAGAATCTAATCAACCATGCTCAAAGATTAACATTGATCATGATTAAACCTCAGCATCCCAGGAATACTGTAACAAATAGTTGACTCAATGAAAAGTGAAACTCCCAATAGAAGCAGTAGATCGACAATATTCTTAATGAATACTAGAACTTATTTTGAGATCCAAACACAGTAACTCTACATTTCTAGGTAAAAAAATCCGTTGAACTTGTTACTGGTTCTTCATTACCTAATTTATCTATTTACAGAAGATCCATTATCAAGAATGAAGACATTTGCAGATAGACTCAATTTTTTATCAACAAAGGTCACATCCGACCCAACTCATCTCCTTTTGGTAGTCTAGTCATCCTCATTCCAAAGAAAGAAAGGACTTAGTGCATGTGTTACCAGGATCTCAACAAGATTTCAGTAAAGAATATATACCCTCTTCCATAGATAGACAAATTAATCGACTCTATTAAAGGTGATAATTTCTTTACTAATCTTGTCCTCAAACCAGGATATAATCAAATTTTGATCGATCCCACCGATGTATGGAAAACTGCTTTCAAAACCAAGGAAGGTTTGTTTGAATAGTTAGTCATGCCTTCCGGCTTAACCAATGTAGCCGCGACCTTGATGCAATATATGGATGACATTCTTCGATATTTCATGAGAAAGTGTGTCATTTTCTACCTAGACGATGTCTTGATTTTCAGTCGACCATGGGAAGAGCATGTCTGACAATTCCGACAAGTCCTTGACACTCTTCGACAACATCAACTATGTTTGAACATAGAAAAATGCTCATTTGTGATGAACAACACCAAATATTTTGGGTATGTAATTGACTCCGTAGGAATTCACATCATTCCAAACAAACTACAAATACTTAAATATTGGCCCATTCCTCAAAACATTCATGAACTAAGAAGACTTCTTGGTTTGGACAATTTCTATCAACCATTCATACTCATATTTAGTCAGATGGCCTAGCCTCTGAATCACTTGAATAATGAAAATGGTAAAACTATATTCAAAAGGACATCGACGAAACAACAAGATTTTTATAAGCTCAAACACAAGCTCTGTATTGCGTTAGTACTTGTGCTAACTCATTTGAATCAGCCTTTTGAGATTGAGATGGATGCATAAGACTATTCCTTAGGTGCAATGATCACTCAGTCTAGTTACCCAGTCACTTTTCATTATGAAACCTTTAATGACACAATCATAAGGTATTCGACATATGAAAAGGAACGATATGTCATTGTGAAATCCCTTAAGCAATGGAGACATTGCATTCTTGGAAAGGAGACAGTCATTCTTACTAACCACAAGACTTTAAAGTTCTCCCTATCCTATTTGAAGTTACAAACAACTCGAAAACTCAAGTGGATTAATTTCCTGCAAAAATTCCAGTTTGTAATTAAGTATCAGAAAGGTAAATCCAATTTCGCAGCTGATTGTCTTAGTCGACCACCCATTACTCTCATTTTTACAATGATGATTATGTAGGGCTATGACAACACTACTTGGCATCAATTGTATTTGATATACTATGACTTTTCTGGAAATTGTTGATAGCTTCAAGTTGACCCCCTATCCAGTACCAACTATTTCCTGAAGGATACCTTGCTATACAATCTTGGATAGCTTTCTATGCCAAAATAAGCTCATTTGAGACATGCACTACAACAATATTGCATGAAAATTTGGGTTAGAAAAGACCCTTTCCATCCTCAAAAATTATTTCTATTGGCCTTCACTTAAGTTTGAAATCAATAGATACATTCGATTATGCGTGGTTTGTGCCATTTCTAAGCTGTCGAATCAACAACAAGGACTATATATGCCTTTTCTAGTTCCTAGTAAACCATGGGAATCTATTTCTATGGAATAATTCATGAGGCATCCTACTACTAAACATCATCATGATGCGATCTTAGTAGTAGTCGACAGATTTTCCAAGATGGCCATTCTCATTCCATGCAAGAAGACTACGGCAATGTAGCATACTACTCAACTCTTATTTGAACATGTCTAGAAACATTATGGCTTACCAATGACCTATTAGAATTTGAATGTCATTTAGATATTCAAGAAGATAGTTCTAATAATGTTTGTAACAAATAGATGGAGAATGAAGATACAAACTGAACAAAACAAACCGCACAGGAATCATACAAGTATTACTGAGGAATTTACAGTATCATTCACAATAATAATATATGGTGTTACAATAGTTTACATAGGAAGAATTCAAATGCATGGGATATGAATTCGAATCTCCCAAGTGGATATGACTGTATCTAACTGAATCTATAACTCATGGTCTCTCAATCAATATCGGAGTCCAAAATCAACTCCTAAATGTCCAACCAACTCAAACAAACAGTGTCAAATAGTTAAATCAGTGCAACTGAGTGTGTTAGGTGGGAAAAGGTTCCTACTTCACATGTATCCATGCATTATCCATGCAAGACATGCACTAGCTAATTGTTTGTGAACTAACTGAAAGTAACTGGGGGATAACTGAGACTAACTAGTACTAACTCCAAATAACTGAAGTAGGTTGGTGTCAGGACTCCTAGTGGCTCCTAAAATGTAGGGATTGGTCCAGAAGGGACCCAAACTGATTCATGCCCATGCAGTAACTGGAATTTAACCTCTAGCAGTGTTTCCCACACTTCAGTGACTAGTACATGTGTCCTCATTATGCCAAGTGGACCCGATTAATTAATTAAGGTTCCTAAGTTAGGCAATAATTAATCTAATACATAGTATGATCAAGGGAGGATTAATAATCCTAACAGCCCCCCTGAATCCTAAATTAGAAAACTGTGGTCCCTAGTAATAAGACCATAGCTCACCTGGTATAAAATCTAAGAGACATAATACAAATGAGGTAGGAAAACCTCCTCAAATAGAAATGGAGAATCAAGCCTTAATTCCCAAAAGAGACCTAAGAAAGGAAAATCTCTTTTCGATAAAAGACTTGGTAAAAATATCTGTAGTATGATCCTCTGTTGAACAGTAGTGCAGTGTGATGGTTCTATCATGCACCAGTTCCCAAATGTAGTGCATGTGGACCTCTATGTGCTTTGTCCTCTGCTTTTGAACATGATCACTAGAGATCTTGATTGTACTCTGGTTGTCACAATAAATATCTACTGTAGGTGAAGTATGAATCTCAAACTCTGTCAAGATGCTATGCAGCCAAATTGCCTGAATAGTTGCATTCATAGATCCCTAATACTCTGCTTTTGCTGAAGAAAGTGCAAGTGTTTCTTGCTTCTTGCTGGACCAACAAATTGGCCCATATCCAATCATGAATACAAAACCCGAGGTGGATTTCCTATCATTTCCATATCCTACCCATTCTGAGTCTATAAAGCCAGTGAGATCTAGCTATGCTCCAACAATATAGTGGATCCCATAATCAATAGAACCCTGCACATAGTGCAAGATCCTATTTGATTCCTTCAAGTGCAGCTCATGTTTCTCCTGCGTATATCTGGCAGCAACACTCACATCATAGGATATGTCTGGTCTCGAATGAGTGAGATACAGAAGGATTCCAATGAGATATCTATAGAGAGTGTTGTCCACCAAAGGTGTGGAACCACCTTCTTCAAGCCTGATGCCTGATAGAAAAGGGCAGGGGGTTGTCTTGCAATCCTCCATGTGGAATATCTTAAGCATGTTTTATGAATAACTGGAATGTGAGATCATGATTCCTGAAGTATTTTGACTTACTTCGAGACCAATGAATTCTCTTAACAGGCCTAAGTCAGTTATAGTGAATGCTTTATTAAGGGCAAACTTGATGCTGCTCAATCCAGCAATAGAGTTGCTAGTAATGAGAAAATCATCCACATATAATACAACTAGAAGAAAGAACCCCTCATTCTTCTTCATTTAGACATTGCAATCATATTTTCACCTTTCAAACTTCTTAGAGATGAGGAAGGCATCCTTATTGGAGTACCATGCCCTTGGGGCTTGTTTGAGTCCATACAGTGATTTCCTCACTATGCAGTCTAAGGAAGGATCATCAATAAACCCCTCAGGTTGTTTCATATATATCTCTTCCTCTAAATCACAATGGAGGAAGGAACTCTTCACATCCATGTGATGTGCTTTCCATCTCTTGGAAGTAGCAATGGCCAATACCAGCCTGATGGAGTCCATTCTAGCTACTGGAGAAAATGTCTCATTGTAGTCGAAGATTTGGACCTAAGAATACCCTTTTTCCACCAACCAAGGCTTGTATTTGGTTGTGGTCCCATCAATAGCTATTTTGGTTTTGTAGATCCATTTGCACTATACCAGCTTCCTTCCTGGAGGTAAGGAGACAAGTTCCCAGGTCTGGTTGTCATGTAGCGAATCAAACTCCTCATCCATGGATGCCTACCATCTAGGAACATTGAAAGCCTCCTTGAAGGATTGAGGATCTGACCCAAGCATCATAAAATACCTCTCAGCAAGAAGAGGATTTGCGTGAGACAGTGCAACACTCTCCTTCTGATACTGGGACCTCATTCTTCTTTTGTCATATGGATCCCTAACACCATATCCAGCTGCTTCTATGAGTTTCATAGCCCATTTAGGTTGCTAGAATGAGGTATATGTTGGATCTGGATCTATATCCCTTTGAGGTGTAAGCCTAATGTATGGATAATGCTGGGATGACTTCTCTTTTGAATTTGAATCAGAAATGTCAGGATTTGAAACTGAAACTGCAATAGGAAGTGAAGGAATGTTTATACCTTCATCAGCTTCGAATGAAAGCTGGGGTGATGCTGGAATTGTGTATGGCATGTGAGAGAAAATATATTCCTTGGAGGCATGTTCAAAAAATCCTTTCACTAGAAGCTCCCCAGTTGATATTTTTGTGATCTCCACTGAGTCAGGTCCAAACACCACTTGCTTTGGTGAGCTGGTGTGAGTCATTTGGTAAATAGACAATAGATTAGTTGCAAGGGAGGGCACATATAGGACATCTCTAAACACACCATGCTTTGCTCTAATGGTGCCTCTTCCTGCTGCTAGAATTTGTGAATCATATCCCATGTGAATAGTGGGCCCTTCATTGATATTGAGAGAGGAGAAGAGATCCTTAGAGGCCATCATGTGGTTAGAGGCTCTAGAATCAATTAAATAGGTTGTAGACCAATGTAGTCCTGCTTTCAAAGCATGACATCTTTCATGTCCATTATCTGAATTATTTGCTGTTTGTGGGGAAGCAATGTTATGCTTCTTGAGAAGAGCAGTCATCTCATAAATTTGCTTCCTCATACAATGTTCTTCAATATGGTACCCTTCTTCACAATAGGGACATAGTTTCTTCTCAAATTTCTTCTTCTTAGAGCCAAAGGCCCCTTCGGAAGCTTCTTAATTTTGTTTAGGCTTCGAATCAACTACCTTTGGCTCCTTCTTCTTTGATTTCCCCTTTTCTTGCACTTTGGAAGAGTCAGAAACTAGGAGAGCTTGATCTTTGGATGTCTTGATGACTCCCATTATCATCAGTTTGTCTTTCTCCTTGATTAAAGACTCGAAAAAATAATCTAAGGAAGGAACCTTCCAATTAGGAAAGCTATCCCACTTGGAATGAAATATGGAAAAAAATACAGAATACTCAGGGCCTAGTTTGCTGAGTATGGAAAGGACATTATGCTCATCCTTCTGCTCTATCCCGCACTATCTGCATTGGAGTACTAGAGACTTGAATTTAGTAAATAATTGCTCAATAGTCTCGAAACTGCTGGGATGTAAAGATACCAAATCATTCTCCATAATGTGTCCCCGAATCTCATCTTGTTTGTTAAGAAAGCTATCAAGCTTCTCCAAGGCTTCTCTGGGAGTCCTCAATCCTTCTAGGTGGAAGAGGAGATCTCTAGAAACATAAGTACATAAGTTCCCGAATGTGTCATCACACCGGTTTAGAAAATTTTTCCTCTCTACCAAGTGATGAGGTTGAGGCTCCCATCCATGTATGATTTTGTGGTATCCATGCTTGCACAAGGCCAGCTGCATATCAATCCCCCAATCAAGATAATTGGAAGTTGTGAGGATCCGTGGTTCAAGATTTTGAGAACTCATAATTTCTCCGGCTGGAAGACTGCAAATACTTCACACAAGCTACGTAGCACCTATCAATTTCACTGCAATAACACACTAAAACATATGAAATGTTAGAATCATGGCCTTCCTCTTGACATGAACATATTTTCAGGGTCCGTCACGCCCTCTCCGCTTCTCTAAATAAATACAGTGCTAGCAAATTTTCATAGGGGACTTTTGTGGAAACTCAACTGCTTCTAATGTTCAATGGAGAGAAACAACCACGAAACCTGCCTGAGAAGGATCTGATACCATTTTAGAATTTGAATTCCATTTAGATATTCAAGCAGATATTTCTAATAATGTTTGCAGGAAATAGATGGAGAATGAATATACAAATTGAACAAAACAAACCACACAGGAATCAGACAAGTATTGCTCAGGAATTTGCAGTATCATTCACAATAATAATATCCGGTGTTACAATATTTTACATAGGAAGAATTAGAATTCTTGGAATATGAATTTGAATCTCCCAATTGGATATGTCTGTATCTAACTAAATCTCTAAATCATGGTCGTTCAATCAATATCGGAGTCCAAAATCAACTTCCAGATGTCCAACCAACTCAAACAAATAGTGACAGCTAGTTAACTCAATGCAACTGGGTGTGTTAGGTGGGAAAAGGCACCTACTCCACATGAATCCATGCATTATCCATGCAATACATGCACTAGCTAACTGTTTGTGAACTAACTAAAAGTAACTGGGGGCAAACTGATACTAACTAGTACTAACTGCAACTAACTGAAGTAGGTTGGTGTCGGGACTCCCAGTGGCTCCTAAAATGTAGGGATTGGTCTAGGAGATGCCCAAACTGACACAGGCACATGGAGTAAGTGGCAGTTAACCTCTAGTAGTGTTCCCCACACTCCAGTGATTGGTACATTTGTTACCATTAGGCCAAGTGGACCTAATGGTACTAGTGGACCCAATGGTACTAATGGACCCAATTAATTAATTAAGGTTCCTAAGTTAGGAAATAATTAATCTAATAGATAGTATGATCAAGGGAGGATTAATAATCCTAGCATGACCATCATTTCCAATAGAGATCCCATATTTGTCAGCATATTTTGGAACACTCTCTGGAAATAGCTTGAAACAAGACTCTCCTTATCAACAAATTTTCATCCTCAAACAAATGGACAAACGGAAGTTGTGAATCACTTGGTAATACAACTGATTCACATGTACAACTACATGCATCATCGAATATGGGATGAAAGTCTCCCATATATACAACAAAGTTGCAATCATGCTCAACAAAGCTCCATGGGAAAGAGTAAATTTGAGATCTGCTATGGATTTCAACCCTCATCTCCCATTGAATTGATTAGTTCATGGACACATTCAAATTACACCAACTCTGACCAACGAGAATTTGAAAAAGCATTGAAGTTTCGATATCAAATTTGCGAAATCTAGAAACAAGGAAAAAAATGTTGCAATGAGATGATGCAAAAGCTAATGCCTGACACGATAAACATCATATTCCTCAGGCATTTCAAATTGGGGATCAGTTCTAGTTGCATATCAAGAAGGAACTCTTCACTGGTCCATAAAAGAGGCTAAAGTCATTGCGTTATGGTCTGTACACTATTCTTAAGTAGATTGGAGAAAATGCTTTTCAACTCGACATTCCTTCATGCTTGGGTTTGCATCCAATATTTAATGTGGATCTACTTCAACCATACCATGCACCAATGCTAGAACATAATTACTTGCAAACAACAAAACCCTAAGAAATTCATCCATATGTTCAGGATCCTCTTCCTTGTGAAACCATTGTGGGATGACAAATACGCCATACAAGGATGAAGACAATTCCCTTGTTTTAGGTGGCTAAATCTGGATATCTCCCAGTACAAGGAAAATCTTACTATGCTACTAATCTAACCAACAAGTTTCCTCATTTGTAGGGAAAAAACAATGGGGACCATTGTTTGTTAAGGAAGGAGGTATGATCCACCCAAGAATCGGCAGTTTTTGTCTACTTCGACAGGTCAATTTCGAATTCAACAATCCTTCACCTCGACATGACCTCAATAGGTTCAATGTCAACTTCGACATATTCAACACCTTGATAAGCATCGTCGACACTGACAATCAACACGACTATGATAGATTGTCTCTCTATCTTCTAGTTGTTTGTAATGATTGAAATTCTTAACCATTCCAACTTCTCTTGTAACTGAACATAATAGGTAGACAACCCAAGAATTTTGAGCACTCTATATAAGCATGTGCATTATTTTAATATACAATTAAGTAATATAGAAGTAATGAAACAATGGAGATTGGTTTGAACTCTTGCATGTTGTCTGTGTATGTGTGTATGTTTCTGTGTGTAGTGTATTTCCTGCTTTGTTGATTATTAATATTCTTCCTCCATAATAGTACTTGATTCATTTATTTTAATTGTTTTCCCCATCGTGCACCTGGGAACCCATATCACTAAATCAACATGATAGGAAGCCATTCCCAAGAAAAATTCCTTGAAAAAAAACACATGACCTCTAAAGGGGATATTTGGCCTCAAAATGGGTTTATCATCACCATGATAATTTTCAAGAACAATGTATGGGTTGCATGGTTCTCAACATGGTGGATGAAGGAAACCTACACCTCACAACCTAAAGGAATATTTTATGCATTGAGGGCCAATAAAAATACCTTGAGCCAACATGCATGATCTCCCATGTGAATTATTTTCCTCTTACAGGGAATATTGGAACCATTATCAGTTTTAGAGAACTAAGAAATACAAGTTTGATGGTTTGTATAAAGGTTAGTTAATGAATCTTGGTCATTAGTCCTAAAAGGTATCTTCTAATACTCGAGAGCCATGAATGAGGCCTCAAACCACTAATGATATATATTTGTGTATCTTTTTCATTTAAGTTGTGATATAAGTGTATTTAGAAATATTTGAGCACCACAAATGAGTCTCTTATTGCTAGGCATGGTTGACGGAGGAAACACAATACTTAGGACCACATTAAGATGTGGGAATTATTAGTATGTTTTGATCACCTGATATCGGTATCTATACCTTGATCATGGTGTTATCTCTTAGAAAATTTTCTTTGAATGTGGGAGAAACTTTCCAAGGTAACCTCAAACCAATATTTAGATTAAAAGTTGGCCCTTTGAGTCAGAGAGGGATCTCTCTACAAGTATACTACCCAATGTCACTTCAGTAGCATATTAATATGACACTCAATGACCAAATTTGTAACAAGTAAGGGTTTGTGTTTAATGAGATGGCTGAACAAGATTTAGAGATCAACTATTGGGAAATGGAGTCGTGCAGTTCACACTTTGAATGTGAAATATTGATAACTCATTTGTGAGTAGGTCAACAACAAAGGCAAGATAGACAATGTTTCTCAAGCTATAAATTTTATGTGATGTGGTGGAATAATGAAAAGAGACAAATTATTAAGCACGAAGAATCAGGTACAAAGAGAGAACACACTTTTGATAAACACATAACACAAGAATCTCTGACATGAAATCACTCTGTACTTGTCTATTGCTCTTTCTCCATTAACTAGAAAAATACAAGATATAGAAGTTGACAATATCTTTCCTCTTCTCCTGGTCGAACCCCCACTACCCTAAAGCAATTTGATATATACTAAAAAAAATGGCCTAAGCTAATATCTAACAATTATATAAAAAACTACTAAAAATTGTATGAAGAGAACTATCAACCTTGGAATATGGAACTGAATCAATATTTTGCTGCAAGTTGGCCTCTCAAAAAAATAACTTCATGAAGAAGGTGGAATTATGGATAAAATTAGTTACACGGATGTCAATTTGATTCAATTTTTATTTAGCTCAATACCAAGTTCATGCTTCAAAATTGATCTGATTTTTCCTGAAATCACTAAGTGAATTCCTGAAAACATGGATTCAATTGCTTAACACTTTGTCTTCAATCTTATCTTTCCATCTCATCAAATGTTTTAGCTAAGAGGTTTTTAGGATAGGAAGCATGGCTAACAACTTGAGATAAATTCCTTTAACCAAATACACTTTGTATATTTTCAATCATTGCCTTAGATATCGCACCTCACAAAATAAAATTATTTCATTATCATTCTCCACTGCTGCAAAATGAATTATTTAGTCCTTTAAACTTGCCAAACTTCCAAAAATAATATTTCAAGTTTTCATACTTTTAGGAGAACTCATTAACAAATAGATTATCATAGGACATGCAAAAAGAATGCCTACTTCCCTATTTGGAAAAGTATTTGTCACTCCATCCATTAGCCAAAACATTAGCCATAGATCTGTGTCTTGAATAGTTTCAACACAACTAAATATTTTTGTGATATTTAGCACACAAGTTTCCTTCAAAGTTGAAGATTTCAAAATTTGAAATTAGACCTGCGATGCCTCTAAAAATTTATACCTTCTGATGCTACTAGAATGCCTTAACTCTCAATTCATCACATTCAGATTTTAATTCTCATACGATTTAATTGGAATTTGGTTGATTGATCCTTTCACTAGACCCTTACAAAGAAGAATTTGATATTTGTTTCTAATATTTCTAATTTGGGATACATGGAAGGAAATGAACCACCTAACTTTTCAAAACATCGGTATACATATGAACCTCATATGGGCCGAGATCAAACATAGCATCATGGAAACTATGAATCTCCAGTCTTGGATAGACTGAGACCTTAAATTTAATGTCTTAGAACATGTTATTTTTCAATATTGGGGAATTAAAGTCCACCTTTTTCCCTCTTTTCTTAGTAGAAAACACCTCAAACCTCTAGTCCAAATTTCTAGTCTCTTCCCTCTTAAGGCTTCATCAAACTCAACTTTGGTGGTACCTCCAAAGGGAACCGGAGTCCTACAGGATACAAAGGGGTATTCATGAATGAAAGTGGTCACATTTTGAATATATTTCATGGATACCTTAGTAGAGAGAGAAACAATTTCAATTAAATAGTAGGGCTCTCCAACGATTTAACTATCGACATCACTCACCAATACACCATGCTCATGGTGGAAGGTGACTCTCAAATCCTTATAAGTTTGGTGCAACGCTTGAAAAATGTTACCCCAGTGAAATAATTGGCCAAAATTGGATATTAGAGGATGAATTATATCATATGGCCTCCCTTAAGTTTCTCATTTCAGTGATCATCCCCTTTCATGCTTGACGTAAAATCAATAAACTTGTAGATCAACTTGACAATGAAGGGGTTGACACATGCCAAACTCACTCTGGGTTGAATAGGGGAGAAGTGGAGGATCTCACTCTAAAAAAAATATGAAGATCTTGTCAATAAGTAAATTAACCTCTCAGGAGGGGTTTACATCTTTCCACAACCACTGAGCACATGGAGGGGTGTAGGTGGCACAAAAGAAGACCCCATTCCGCATGCTTAAGAGGATGCTAGGAATGTAGAAGGATATGAGAGATAATTCATGTGGGTAGCCGGTTATGAAACATTATATGACACATTCTATTCAGAGTGTGTGGGATTGGAAGGTTGTCAACATTCTAGATTGCATGTTTTTTTCCATGGCACTTACTTCAAAATGATAAGTGTCTTGAGCATACTCCATGGTTAAATTTATAAACCAAACCAATACTAAACATGTTCCTTTTTAATTGTTTTGATAAATCATAATATTTTCTACATAAATTGAGTTCTCAAGGGGGTCAAGGGGATGGAAGTGCAATATTTTCACTAAATCAGATCCCTTGTTCAATTTCCCTTCAACTATGCCATTGTTTGATGTGTCAAGGATCACGTGTAATACTGATATGCTAACATAGGGATCCTTTGAGGACATGCATCGACCCCATTTTTTTTCAAATATTGACACACTAAGTTAGTTTGAATATTTGGCTACTCCTTCCTTTCAAAAAATTTCCTCACAATTGACTTGGAACCATATATATGTCACTCCATTTGAACATTACCTTTAGGCCAGTTCAACTGATGGCCCATCACACTACTTCAAAAGAATGCCCATTGGACCACTTTCAAATAAGTCATTGGGCCTCTTTTAAATAAGGGACATCAGGCATATTTGAAGAAATTTTGTCGAGTTAAATCAAAAGAAGGTCATCAAGTTTCTTTTGAAGATCCCATTGACCCTATTTCAAAGAAGGCATATCGAGTTAATGTGAAACAAGGCCATTGGGCCTATTTGAAAGAATGCCATCAAGTTTATTTAAAAGAAGGAGATTAATCCCATTCGAAATAAGGCCATTGAGATTATTCCAAATAATCCATTGAACTTGTTTCAAAGTAACACCCCAAAATGAAGAAAATTTGTCGAACCTCTTTTGAACACTCAAATCTTAAAAGAAAAAGTTCTGATGCCTACCCACCTAGATGAAATGTTTTTGAAAATAGGACAAAGGGCCAAAATTTTGTTGGTATAAAGTATTCAATGACAAAAAAGGTTCAAATATTCTACCAATAAACTTTTGACCAATGGCCTTTGTTCATGTCAGTATCCATGAAAATTGTGAATTGAATATTCCAAGAACAACCTCAATTTGACTTGAACTTATTCGAAAAACTTAATATTGGACATTTGTTTACTATGAAAGTTGATAATGGCCCCATACCAAAACTAGTGTCTTGGATATCAATCTATAATACCCCCTTCAGAACATTACACAACCTACAAAGTAGGCACACTACCCATATTCAAAAGTCTCTGTACAAATCCATATCCATTAAGCGTTAAATCCATTCGAATTCATACATGTATACAAATAAATAATGCAATACAAATAAGTATGCAAAAGAATGATTTAAGTGAAGGATTCCATTTCAATTTCATTCCTAAGCAAAGATTAAACTTAAATTGCAAGTTATAAACTGAGACGTTATAGTAAATACTCGACACTTATCCTTTCACTCGAATGGTATATGAAACTAGTTATTAATGAGCTATTTTTGACCCAACCATAAACATACATTGTATATTCCACCCCAAATCAAGTTAATAGGTTATTGTTGGAAAGGAAAATCACTAAATACTCACTTGTCACTCACCTAGAATTTTCTCTTGGGATTAACCAAGTTGTTCATTGCTAAACACTCCATGCAACCATTCAACCATCAAATAGGCATGGCATCCTCATCCACTTCCACAAAACACAATAAATACAACTCCCTTGTTTTCTCAATAATGCGTCATGCCTACTCTCTCCTCTAGTGCTCTTAGTGTAAACATGAACAACCCATCCTATTGTTTTCCTTTTGGAATAAATTAACATAATTATACCTTGGGTCTAAGGAAACTAATGAGCAACAATTAAGGATGGAAATGGAGGTTTCCTAAACAACATAGCCTCTATTATCCTATGTATTGATCCATCACACTTCTCAAGTCTACATATTTCTCTTCCACCATGATATTTTGTCATTGACAGTTTTAAATACCAATTTAAAGCACACAAGTGTAATTTTCAAAGTTTTTCTTATGTTTTAGCATGAGAGAATATTGAATGAATCAGTCAATTCAAGCTAGAATGGGAAGACTATGCATGGGAATGGAGGAGGTTTTAATTTCCATGAAGATGGATCCCTCACACTTCCTAATGATGATTGTACCCAACCCCAATGCTCTCATAATCATGTAAATTAAAATTCTCACCAACCACAATCATTAGGTAAATTGTTAAGTCAAAAGTGGGCCTCGAAACAAAAAATGTACTATAAAAATCCACTTTAAAAGAACCATTGGGGTTTAAGGTGACACTTTCAACCATAAAGGTAAAAAAATGTTGGAGAGAGAAAATACATTTTTAACTTATCTCCTTACAAGTTTTCCCATATTTCAAGTGTAGGAACTTGTTGGGTGCATAATGTAATTTTGCATTATCAATATCCACAATGCATAATTTAAACCTATAGTGAGATAAGTCAGTAATACAATCGAAATGTATTTAAACATGTTTTTAATTGTATTTCAACATATATCATGGTGGGTATATACCCCCAGACCCCCAAGTTGAACGGGGTAGACAATATGTGGCTAGCAATAGAAATATAATGCCAAGATACTACTGGAAGGCTCCCAACCCCACTCACATTGTATTGGACCACCATATTTTACAGTTGCCTCTAAGTCACAATATTGATTCGTGCTCAAACTATGGCAGGACCCCAAAAGCTCCCCCTTCTTCCTTTCTTTCATGCTTTTATTAACCCTTCCGTTAATAACAATGCATTCCATGCATCACCTTTAGTTTAAATATTTCTTTACTTTTTATTTATTTTATCTGCTCACCTTTTATTTTTTTTTAGGATTTTTATTTTTACTCTAATAATTTATTTATTTTTATTGCAATTTAGTCTTTAGTTCAGTTTACTTATTTACTTATTTATTTATTTATCATTCTTTCTTTATTTTAACATATCATGATATACTTAGGTTATGTATGATCAATTTATTATTTCCCTTAATTAATTAGGTGTTGATTACAGTTGCATTCTCATTGTGGCCATAATTATCAAGGTGTTATGCTCCCAACATGTCCTTTCGATAATTCTCATGGGAGAGGAGTTGGTTATGTAGACTGATCCAATGTTACCTTAGTTCTCCTACCCTATGAAGATCCAGGTGGTTCATGGGGAGTAAGCCTGAATCCTTATTGCAAACCCCCGGTATAATATTCGTGAATGACCAACTCATGGCCTACCCTCATGACACACACATGTGATGAGATGGAGTTTTACTCACTCTATTTGAATCTCATCGCATCACTTGTTTGCTAGACTTACACAAATAATTTCTCAGCCCCATCACTTTTTGTGGGTTGATTGGCAATCATATACCATCACCTGCACATATAACAACCTTTACATCAAATATCATAAATCATTAGAGGAAAATTCGACTCAAAATAGGCCTCCTATGAAAAAGTAATAAAATAATAGTTAAAATAATAAAAGAATATTTATTAATTTTGGAGGAAGAAAAGAGAAAACTACTTTTTTGTTTGTATTTTCAACATATCTCCCTGTGTTTTTCCTCAAATTTCAATTGGGAGAGATCGTTGGATGTGGAATTAAATTCCGCATCCAACGAGTACCCACTCGACATACTTTTGATGGGCCCCTCTACCCCAAAAACAAGAAATACCTGAAAAAACATGATGATGATGTCATCATCACATTTTTTCAAGTATTTCTTGTTTTTGGGGTAGAGGGGTCTGTAAAAAGAATGTCGAGTGGGTACTCATTGGATGCGGAATTTAATTCCACATCCAACGAGCTCTCCCTATCGAAATTTGAGTAAAAACACATGAAGATATGTCAAAAATACGAACAAAAAAAGTAGTTTTTTTTATGATACCTATCCCCAAATTTATATTAAAAAAATGTTTAAGAGGTGCTCCCTTTTTGAATTTTAAATCATTTTGATTGGATAATACATGATGACATGGAATTTGTATTGTTTTTGGAAGGCCCATTTTAAATTGAAATTTCCTTTAATAAAGATTTCAATCATAACATAAATATCCATCGATCTCAGCTGTCGAGGTTTCTCGACTCATCTAGAGTCCATGTATGCTGGTGCATCAAACATATTACAATTTAATCATATTATAAACAACCTTTGTATCACCTACCATAGTCGTCTACTCAGCTTGTTGCATACTGATGCTTTCGTATTGTTCATGTACTTGCATTTCCTACCACACTCAATAGACCATCATAGTAGATGCTACACAATTTTTTTCAATCATTCATTACTATAAAACATTATACAACTTTAAATCCTTGCTGATAACTTCACATGATTTTCATTCACAATTAAAATCATAACACAACTGCATTCACAATTAACCAAATGTCGACATCATTTCCATAATCATAATTTACTCATCATATAATCCATATGTCAGATAATTCTTCTTAGGTCATATCACATTAGTAGTTAGTTGTTTCACATATATTTGGGTCATCCAAAACCTGATGCCCTGAATAATACGTCCATACAAAATTTTAGATCTCAAAATAATAAATAGTCGAGTCATTCGTCATAGAATGCCCTCAAAGAATAGTTATAATAATCTTAAAAGTCTAACATAAAACAGCGTGTTACACCATCTGGAGAAGAAGAAGAAGTCTATCTTATTCTTGGGGTCATACACTATACTTTCTAGGATTCTATATCAAGGAAGTTTTGCTGGAATTTCTTCCCCATGAGGGTTTCCTATGATAAATCTTTATGTCTTATTTGTCTTAATGTTCTTGTCATTCTTTCAATCATCTTCTTCTTATTGGGCATAAAATTTTTAAAAATCTAACATGGTATTTGATCCAACCTAAAAGAAGACATTGTGCATCATATTTTCTCGTAATACAAGAAGCTATGGTTTTCTATTTCGGACAACTCCCTCATTAGATCAGTAAAAAAAAAGGATAGGTCAACTTTCCCTAGGATGGCACATCTTTCTGTGGTGACATAATTTAGTTTTGAAGACTTTCAATTTTGACTTGTCACAGTTGTTTGGAGGAACTAGGGAATCATATTTTTCAAGGTTCCATCCACATATTCAGGAAAATAAATATATAGTTTATCTCTCCTTGGGGAGGTGCATCTTTTCCTCCAATCAGCCCTACAAGCGATCACAGCTGAAAATTAGGGTTTTCTCATCAAACCCTTGGTCATCTTGAAGCATGTTCCATAAACAATCCTCAAATTGGTAGGTACTGTATCCTGTATTTCCATTTGAGGTTATCATTCTTTGAAGATGACAAACAGAACCAAGCTTGATGAAAATATTGAAGGAGCCAAAAATTTCAGAGCATGGAAATACATATTCGTGCTCATCCTTAAAGAACATGATCTAGAAGGATACATCAAAGAAGAGGTCAAGGAACCAGAGGGAGATGAAACAAAGTCCAAGAACAAGAAGGACATGATCAAAGCCAAAATGATCATATTTGATTCCATCAACGATCATTTGATTCCTCAAGTATCATCAAAGAATACTCCAAAATAAAGGTTGATGCTTTGACAAGTCTATTTCAAGGAAAAAAACATCAACAAAAGAATGACCTTGAGAAATCAACTCAAGGGAGTAAATATTCGGAAGAAAGAAACTATGTAGTCATACTTCACAGATTGTCTCATATCAAAGAACAATTGGATTCTATCAGTGACATGGCGGAGGAGGCAGAAGTTGCGATGACCACGTTGAATGGTATCCCAAGGAATTGGGAATATTTCATTAGAGGTATATGTGCTATAAGGAAGGTCACCAAGTTCAGAATATTTTGGGAAGAATGTGTGCAGGAAGAAGAAAGGATAGCCAACAGAGAAGAAAAACTAAATGATGATGAAGATCAAGCCTTGGAATCTCATGCAAAGAAAGGATCAAAAAAGAGAAAGGATCTTGATCAATCCCCTAGAATAAATCAAGTTTTTCGAAGGAACTCAAGACCCAAGCGAGAATTCTCATCTTTTGAATGTTTCTTATGTCACAAGATGGGACACATTGCAAGAAATTGTCCACTCAAATTAGAACAATTTAAGAAGGGTAATAAGAATTTCCATGCCCATGCAATTGAAGATGAGGACACAGATAAATAAAAGAACAATGAAGATGAAGACTCCACTAAAGAATATGTTTTGATTTCATCCCATACTGGAACAATGAAGATGAGGAATCCACTGAAGAATATGGTGGCTCGTAGACAACAAAGATTCCAAAAATATGACAAGTTATAAAGACTTTGTCCAATGTCTTGTTCAAAAAGAATATCCACACAAAGTAAAGCTTGGAGATGATTATCAATATCCAATCAAAGGAATGGGAGAATCCTATTACAAGTTGGACTCAGGAAATTCCATTAATATGAAAGAAGTCTTATTTGTCCTAGGATTGAAAAAGAATCTACTTTCTATCTCATCCTTAGATAAGAAAGGTTTCAGAGTTGCTTTTGTAGATGGAGAATTCGTGATGTGGAAAAAGGGAAAGACAATAGATGATAAGGTGAGATCGAATGGTTATGGTCTAGGAGAGAAAAATGTAAAATGACTATATAATTATTAGTAAAATTATAGTTATGGTCCAGGAGAGAAAAAATTATTATCAATGATGCGGTGAGACCGAAAGAGTCATTCATTTTCTAGATTTTATTCAAGGATAATAATTTTTTTGAAGATAAAGTCTTGAACTCTTATATAAGGGGTTGTGATCGTGATATCTAGGTGAGGAAGGAAGTCCAGAGAGGGTTTTAAATCATAAATCCTAAGGTAAGATCATGATTAAGGTAATGCTAAATATATATCTTCATAGATCAAATAATTGGAATGTCAAGTCTGATTAGAAATGTAAGATGTGGCCATTTGATTAACTGTTCAGGTCACCATGTCTTCCATTCCAAACTCTCTTTTATTTCTTATAGCAGTGAATTGATTGATATTTTCCAAAGACTATATAAAAAAAAGAGTTGGAAAGGTATACGTAACAATATTGGGGAGAAACCATCTGTAGTTGAAGTTCCCAATCTTAGTTTCCAAAGGAATGTATTTGTATGAACCATATTTTAACATCCATGTTTATTAATCTTACTTTTTGAATTCCTACAATAATTTGAATGTTGACATTGTTCTCTCTAATATACTTTTGACATTTGGAATGATATTCCAATGACACACACACACATTAAAGCAATTAAAAATACAGGATAACAAAACTATATTCTATTTTTTTTTGTCTTCAATTACAATATTTTTAAAATCCATGCTTCTCTACTTAGAGCACAAGCCTTGGGTTGCAAAATTTCGATCTGAAAGAATGTTGTATTTAAAAGGGTCCATGTAGGCCGACTTTCATTCATATGGCTTACTGGTATCATGAAACTATTTTTTCCACAATCCCCTAAAATATTTCGCATCATATTCTTCACCAAAATAAGAATTTATGTTATACGATATTATACCTTACCCATCTTCTTTTTCCCATATTTGAAGTTTTAAACTAATGCAATTTCC
Organism: Pseudotsuga menziesii; assembly: GCA_001517045.1. Classification (NCBI taxonomy): domain Eukaryota; kingdom Viridiplantae; phylum Streptophyta; class Pinopsida; order Pinales; family Pinaceae; genus Pseudotsuga; species Pseudotsuga menziesii. The sequence goes on along the minus strand of LPNX010884177.1, from coordinate 69,284 downwards.
CAACTTATATATATATGTACTTAAATACTATGAAGCTCATAAATTAAACTCTCACAAGTTCTCTATCTTCTAATTAGTAATAATATTTCTCACCCTCACTTGAGATATCTACACTACGATGCCATGGGCATGCGCATTAGTCCGGAAAAATCACAGTTCTATCAATCATATTGGACACCTGCTGATATGGAGGCAATCCACCGGCTTTATTCGTATGAAATACTACCTCTTGATCAAGGTTTTAGATATCTGGGATATTTACTTAAGCCCAATGACTACCTGATTAGAGACTGGCTATGGCTGTTAAAGCGTATTGAGTCCCGCATTGGTAGGTGGGGACATCAATTTTTATCTATTGGTGGGAGACTTATCCTGATTAAATCTGTTCTGGAGAGTTTACCTGTTTATTGGTTTTCTCTAGCATGGATCCCGAGGGCCATTCTTAAACTGATACAAAGCAGAATGACTAGATTCTTATGGTCTGGTTGTAGTGATAAGCCTTCTATATGTCTGGCTAGATGGGGATTACTTACGAAGCCTAAAGGGTGGGGTGGATGGGGCTTAAAGGACCTTGGTGAATTTGGCAGAGCACTTAATGCAAAGAACTTGTGGCGGTGCTTATTTGTTCCATGTTTGTGGCAGCGGGTGATATTGGCAAAATACATACGGGGATGGCCGATCTCGGAGTGGATCAGGTTGACAACATATGGAAAGCAGAACATATCAAATATTTGGCGGGCACTGATGAATGCGTTGCCCATCCTTAAACAGTGGCTGCTGTGGAAGCCGGGAGATGGATGGAGCATACGGGTGGGTAGAGACCCAATATTGGGTTTGGATAGTACTTATCGACCATCGGATCCTCTGTTGAACCATCTTCTTGAACACATAATATATTATTTGGCTCAAGCGGCGTCTAACGTGGATGATCCGTATTTCACAAGGTGGATTGAGGCACGGTCGATACAGCTAGATGGACCATTGGCCATGGAATGGAATGAATATACATACAGGCTACGTAATTCTGGATGCCGAATACAACCTGGTAGAGATACACTTTACTGGAGCAGGAATTTGAGATCCGGTACTATAACCGCGGCATTGGCATATCAATCATCTGTTCCCTCAATATGCTCGGAATGCGTTCCATATTGGTATAAGGAGGTCTGGCATTGGAAAATTCCATTAAAGATGGTATTATTTACCTGGTTATTAATGGCCGGTCGAATACTTACATGGAATTTGTTACAGAGGAAAGGTTTTGTGGGACCTGGCATTTGTTCATTTTGCAAGAATGCGGAGGAGGATATCACTCATATGATGATTGAATGTCCATTTACTGTTCGGGTGTGGACACATATTGGTCTTTGTTTTGGTTCTGATTATCACTGGCATGGAGCACATATCATACAGGCCTTTGAAAACTGGATAGCTGGTGGCCGGGAGCTGAAAACTACACCCTTTTATGTTTGTAGATTCATTTGGCTGGCCCGAAACTCTTATATTTTTCGGCATACTATTACTACTCCTCTACAGATTGTCAACAAGGTTCGGATTGCTTGGAATGAGAGGCCTAGGACCTATCGGCATCTACAGTCTCGTATTATACAACAACCTGTATTTATTCCTGATATGGCGATTGGCTTTTTTGATGGGGCCTCACAGGGGGGTGGCACCAAGTGTGGAGTAGGGGCTATTCTCATTGCACCTCATCTGGGCAGATATAATATCAAATGGAACTGTGGATCTGGCACTAACACGAGGTTAGAATTACTGGCTTTATGGAGTATTCTTCACTTGGCTCGGTCATTGGGTATAGTTACTATTCAACTTGCTGGTGACTCCCGAATAATCGTGGAATGGTTTCAGAATAACATTCATTTGGAGGTGATCCATCTGACCAATTGGATGGATCGTATATTACAGCTGAAGAGTCTTTTCCAGGAGATACACATTCAACATATATACAGGGAGGTCAATGGAGATGCTGATCTATTGTCGAAGATGGCAATTTTGGGGCCGATTGGTCATTTTTTGGTGGCCCGGGGGGAGGGAAGGGACCCATCTACTTTTTCCTTTTTTGGCTCGTATTAGTATATGATTATCTGTATGGATGCATAAGATTGATATATCTTATGATCCATAATGGTCTTATTTATCTGGTGTGGATTATGTAAAGGATAATTACATAATACACATGGGTAGATACTTGAGGGGTAATATTTATATTATATGGGGAAATTAGTATGGATGGAAATAGTAATTGATGGGATGATGCAGAAAATACTAATTTGGACAAGTGGAGACAAGGTACCTTTTTGTAAATTACTGGTAATACCTTTTTATATTATATATAAGATCTTTTTCTATGAAAAAAAATTAAATAAAAAAAATCTACACTACGAAAAAAGAAGAGTTAGAAACTCAATGTAAAGTGAGAGACGTTGTAGTGGCCATAAAAGTGGGTTAGGTAAAGAAAATATGTGCTCGGCTTCTTATTCCTTACCATAATCACAATCATTCTCTTTTCAACCTTTTGATATAAAACCTCTCCCATTCTTCCGACGAATCACTTATTTTGTTTTTTTAATCTAAAGCATGTCTCATCTTAAACATTGCTAATAATGCAAAATAATAAGAATAAAGTCAAGTACAAGTCAATAAGAGTGTTTGTCTTTTTAGCTAAAGCCTCTATCATCTTCAACATTGCGATTAATGTAAAAGATTACATCTGGACATTGCCAATAATGCAAAACAATAAAAACAAAAACAAAGGCTAAGAAATGTCAATTACTATGAGGATGAGGAAATTGACACTTCAAAAAGCCTCTATCTTCTTGAACATTGCCATTAATGCAAAATAATATATCTTGAACATTGCTAATAATGCAAAATAATAAAAAACAAAGGCTAAGAAAAGTCAATCACTACGATGAGGAAATTGACACTTCAGAATTTCCATAAAATGTAAATTGAGAAACACAAAACCGTCATTAAGTTTTCATATTTGACATGATAAAATGTTACAAATAATTATAATTTGAAACGCGTCTAACTAATGGACAACAAGAACCACTAAAATAATGCCCAATGGCCATCCACTAGTCATATCAAATTTAAATAAAAATAATAAATATTAAACTTCAAATCACAAGTCATTGAATCTCACCCACGTTTATGTTCAACGCGAATCAAATTTTGGCCTTGGGCCTGGAATTTGATGTCTTACATGATGTATTTTTCAAATTTGAACGTATTTGACATGTAAAATTAGTGGTCACACATCAATGTCTACTTGTATTGGAAAATGAGAACCGTCTAATTGACCTTTGGTTTTGTCCATAACCCATCATAAATTCTAATACTTTGGCAAGGTCTAACAAGGTTTTGACACTGGAGGAAAAATAAGATGGTACCATAGTGTAGGATTTAATGCTTTGGAGTGTGGTCGTTGAGTTTAGTAGCTATAAGCAGTACTAAGTAGGATGAGAGTTTAAGAGTCAACTCCAAGAAGCGTCACTCATTTCGAAGAGCAGTCCACTCGCAGAACCTCAAATCAATGAAAATAGTGTTAACCATATGATTTGTACAGACCAAACCAATCTAGTTTGCTCAGTCGCTACAAGATAAAATTTACAAGGTAGATACTCAAAATCATGCGTATTAATGTTGGTGCTCAGGAAGCCTAACTTGGTGTGTAATGTGCCTGCTAAGATGGTGTTTAGAATAAAAATGCAAAGCAATTTGACATTCATAAATTTGCATAGAACATAAACTGAAAGGCATGAAAAATACAAGACCGCCATCAAATTTTCTTTTGACGGGCAAAATAAATTTGAAATTCCAGGCCTACCTAGGACCACACAGAAAACTCAGTGGCTAAGCAACAACAAAGAAATAAAATGAAAATATTTAAAACCACTACTTCCTCGTAGAAAACCTGTTTGATAAAGAAAAGAAAGTGAATATATTTAACAACTTGAATGGAGGGTGCAAAAGAAGGGCCATGCGATGAGTTGAAAAACAAATAAATTCGGAAAATTGAATGTATAGCTATAGGCAATTTGTTGTGGTTGGCATTTGAATTAATTTGAGATTGTCCGCTGGACAAGATTTGATGTGGGTGTGATATGATTGTTGATAGTAATGAATAGATAATATAGTATTTTTTATACTAGGGGAATCAACAACTGGGGATTGGGATGGTGCTCGCTTGACATGAGGTTTAGGGATCCATTCTCATTACTACTATACTTTTAGGTGCCCCACAACCGCTCGCAAACATGAGACACAGGTAAGCCCGAGTGTGATTTGAAATCGTAACCTCGATTTATAATATGTGACTTCATATCAAGTGAATCGCCAATAAACCATACCGTTTCAAGCAAATAAACAACATAATATTATTTCATTTAAAAATACAATGCCTTTTAATTAATCTATTATATTTTAATTAATTAATTAATTAAATTAACTATTTCACTCCCCTTGACGTAGTCCTATACCCATTCCCTCATCATTGGATTATCTAAAAGAATTTCTTGGATATTCTAAAAATAATTTCCTTTAAATATATATAAAAAAGGAAAATTATCATATAGATCCTTTTACTTTTCCAAAGTTTAATAAATCTTCATTTAAAATGGATCTATCAACGTAAAAATGGATGTGAAGGGAACTCTCGTTCTTTGAAAAAGGATCTGTTAACGAAAAGGGCAAACTAGTTCTCACGCTCAACTCTTGTGTGTTGTGTCTACAACAACTTTGCTATTTTACTTTGTTCGTACCCATGTATTTGTAGCTCACATATCTACATAGAAATCAATCACAAATACTTGGAAACTAAGTAGATTGTGGTATATGTAACGTAGGTTGTTTTTTTCAAAGAAGTGAGGGCCTATATTGGTTGGTGCCTCAAAATATTTGATCTCTTTGACATATATGAATATATTAACTTTCAGTTATCAAAGATAATTAAACTGGAAATTGGATCTTTGTTTTGGTAAATCTAGGCACAAAAGTTGGACTCATTATAACAAGGGGGATTTCTTAAATAGAAGAAACAGATCAATAATGGAATAATTATTCAAGCAAAGCTTAATTTTGTTTGACACTTTTTTTGGTGTTTTTAGTAGGATTGGCCTTTTCCTTTATTTTTGAAAGGTGTAGATAATGATGATAACCAATTTCCCAAAAAGATTGGAGTTGGCATTTTTCGACTTTAGCAACAACTGATTTTTTCTTGGGCTTATGGATTTAGCATTATGCATTTTTTTGTATTTTGATTTTTGGTTTCTTTAAGGAAACAAAAAATAGAATGGACAATTGTATATGGCTATGTGTAAGTCCATAGAGGCAATAAATGACATTGGAGAGTTGATGTGAATCTAGAAGAGAAGAATAGCTATATGTTGCTGCAAAGAAGATTGTAATCTCCATCTTTGAATAACAAGAAGACCAATACACTTGCTTTGTTGGTGTTTTACTCTCGAGGGTTTTACCGTTATTAAATATTTATGTTCATTGTTATGTGTTTGTCATTATTCTTTGTTTAGTTTGTCTAATTTTTGTAGTGTTTAAGCTTTTGCTATAACAAGTGGTATCAAAGCCGAGTTATTGGAGATTGAGGTGAAAAAGTGAACCAGAGTCCAAGATTGATTATGTTTGCTTAAGAAAATGGCCAAGGTATAGAGTGTGAAGTTTGAGGTGGAGAAGTTCAACGGCAAGATGAATTTTGAGTTATGGAAAATCAAGATGAAAGATATGGCTATGCAACAAGGGTTGCAAAAATCCTTTCATGGAAAATTGAAAAGACTAACGGATATGTCGAATGAAGAATATGAGGATCTGTATTTAAAATCCCTCAACACCATTCAGTTGTGTTTAACAGATGATGACTTGTTTAACATTATTGAAGAAGATTTGGAAATACGCTTATGGGTTAAATTGGAAATCCTGTATATGACCAAGTCCCCGATCAACATAATCTTTCTCGAAAGGAAGCTATATACCCTGAGAATAATTAATAGTTCAAAGATCCATGATCATCTAAATACTTTTAATGATCCGGTCTTTCAGTTAACTAGCGTGGATGGAAAGATTGATGATCAAGAGAAGGCAATAGCCTTGTTCTATACCCTTCCTAATTCATGGGATCATCTTCTCACCTCTATGTGATTTAGTAATATAGAATCCTTTGATTATGACACCGTTGTTGGAGCCTTTTTATTACAAGAGAAATGAAGGAATACTAATCAAGAAATTTCTTCATTAGCAGCAGTAGTTACTAGAGTTCGAGAGACACTTCCTAATCGAAGTGAAAAGTAAAGAAGGTTAAACTTAGGTGTTGGTTTCACAACAAACCGGGTCATTTAAAGAAATATTGTTGTAAGAGAAAAGGATCTAAGGAGGATTCATCCCAAGATCATTCCATGAAGTAAGCAAACGTAGCCGAAGTAAATCCATAAACGATTGATAATGTATTGTTTATTTCCAATTTCCACCAACATCAAAAAAATTGGCTATTGGATTCTAGTTCCACTTGTTACAGAGAAAAACTTCCTATGGCTTGGGGGTACCACAATAGACAGTATGACACCATAAATCAATCTTTCCCAATATGCAAGAGCAGTAAGGGTGATTCCATGAAGGTGGGTAACATGTTTTGGCCAAATTTGGCGATGAAAACCTGATTTTTTACTCATGTGCTAGACAGAAGCCCTCGAAACGCATATATGCCATGTGAAAATCAACTGTAGTAAAAAAACATATTGTCGAAAATTATGTTGCCTTCCCAATGATATTTTTTTTTAAATATTCTGATGTCATTTAATGTGTGAAAATTTGCATTTAAAGAAATGTGTGACCTTTAAAATTTGAAAAAGTTAATAAGTGGCTTGTGTCCATCCCCAATAATTCAATCTTACATTAATAATTAAAAAAAAAAAATACGAGTATGATATACACAAAATGCATTGTGGTCTACATATTTTTTTGTTAATTTATTTCACAATATACAATTATTTATTATATTTTGAAAGTGACCACATCTGATTTTAGCATCATTTTATACACGTGTGTCCATCCAGCTTTTCTTTCATTTCTTTAAAAAATTGAAAAACCAAATATACCCTTTTGAAGACGACACGTCGATATGTGGGCTATGTATTTTTCAGAATTCTTTCAATGTGTATTTTTAACCCTGCGGATTTTTCTTTGAGCTGCTTTGAAGTTGTTGTCAGGTTTTCTAAGTGTAAGTTTTAGAAGTAATTAAAAAAACCCATATGAATGCAAAAACCCATGCATGATACCTCAATGGATAGAGGATTCAGTGATGAATCTATTAGTATGAACTCCGCTCAGTTGTGTGCCATGAATGTCAGCGTTTACACCCATAGAAGACACAAAGAAACATTGATTTTCTTGTAAGAGGGCTAATTCTTTGTTTTTTCATCCCTCGACCGAGATTTGTAGCTCGATCGAGGTATTCAAATACATCGATCAAGGTTTGGAGAAATTCTCGATCAAGGTTCTGTTAAACACTAAAAAAAAAAGCTTTGTACATGACTACCAAGGTTTTATATGCACGCTCACCACCATGACTATCCTATCTAGAATATTATGCCCATGTAGGACATTTGAGAAATGGGCTTCTAGGATCCAACTAAGAAAACAGACATAAGGAATTTCAACACCATTTGATTCGACCAACTCTGCAAATAATAAATATCTTATAAATTTAAACAAAAAAACAATCATGACATTGCTAGCTTATTCTACTAATAGACCTTTCGTCATTTTACTTGGAAACCAGAAGTCCCTGGTGCAAACTGCCATGGGGCCAAGGGTTTGAGAAATGGATTGTTAAAACCTTTTTAATGTTCATTAAACTACTTCAAAACATTAGAGTTACAGAAATGTAGTGAAAGGTTTTAAATTCTAAATATACTTTGTTTCTTCGTATATAATTTTTAATTTTAAAAAACTACAATTAAGTGATATGACTTCGAAAACACTAAGTTTTATCTTAATCGTCAAGATCTATTCCACCCTGGGTTGTTGGAGACATTTACCACCATACACACTCATTTTGGTCAATTTGGCCTAGTTAAACCACTATCCTAAGTTTTATTGATCTAATTGACATCAGAGGAGCACTATATGACATTAGCATGAGGACACCCACACCTACCTTCAGTCAAGGAGGCTAACTTAGCCTTCTCCTACACTTGGGGAGGCTAACTGGAGCACTCCGGGGGTGATCTGAGTGTCATTAATGCCCCAAATTTCTAACTGATGGTTGCAATCAGTTAAACAGAGCAGTGAAGGCGCCTTCCTTCATTAAATTGATTATTTAATGAACTGGAGTCAACAGGGATGCCTCCAACCACTTCTGATGGTCACTTACACTTCAGTTAACCTCATCGGGGTTCATTGGAGTCATTGATGCGCTACCACTTGTTTGTTTGCTTGCAGTGACATGTGTTTGAGCTACTTTCAGTTAGACTCAGCCATTTATTGCACTTCGACTTCAGTTAGGGCTTAGTTGAGTAAATTAGGGTTTTGATCAGTGGTTAACTTGAGTGTTGACTATGGCTTACATTTAGTTAAGCTAGACTCACTCATTCAATTCAAATGACCTCTTTGGGAATTTGAATTGTCTTGGAATTCATGCATCTGGTATGATCATTGTATTGTATTATTCATTATTCATTTGATTATATAGAGCTGCTACTTCCATTGCAACACCATTTTGCCAATTTTATGATTATCTGTTTGTATTCTTTGTGAGACTATGTTTTCAGTTCCTAGACCACCGTGACAAATTAATATGGTATCAGAGCTCATGGTGGGATGAAGCTCAGATCTCTCAAAAACATGGTTTTTGACAGATCTTGCATGAAAAATTGAGCAAAAGCTCAAAATTCCAGCATTGCACCAAAAGCCAAGGCTTACCACTTAATACCCCAAGTAAAGAAATTGTTGATCAAGCTTGATTGATCAATTATGCTGGGTGTGATGAAAGCCTAAAATGTGTAGGCTGTTTGACCTTACGGTGCCTCTTTTGTTGTGATTTGCAAGTTTTAACAGGTACAACTTCGAATGGACTCACCAGTCCTTCTTCTCACCCCATTCACAGGCTATTCAGAATGGAAGTTGAAGATGATTGCATATCTGAAGAGATAAGGTCTCTATGAGGTGTCTATTGCAATTGGAAAAGAGTCTTATGAGAATGAGAATGATTGGCTAAATGACGGTGATAGAGATTTTGGAGCAATATGTCTGGCCCTTTCTCCTATCTTGCGCTACCTTATTGGTTCTGCTGAATACCCAAAGGATCTCTGGACAAAATTGGACAGAACCTTTGGCAAGCACAATGAGGATCATAATAGCACTTTGGAGATCACATCCAGCACCACAAGAGTTCTTTACTCAAAAGTCTCAACCTCTACTCTCTCTGATGAAGTTGTTCAGGATGAAGATGAAGCAGAACCTTCTACACAGTCAATTTGAATTGAAGAAAGTCTCCTTGCAGTGACTCCTTCTCCTTATGCTCTGGAAGTTTGTGAGATCTCTGATATCTCATTTTCTCATATATCTGAAATAGAAGAAGACATTCAAATCTTTGATATTGAAGAAAAACACTGCTGCACTTCCATGCAAACATTCACCTGTGATTTTCTTTTGAATTCTGTGCAAAATTTATCAATAATTGCTTTCGAAAGTGAAGATAAATTTGATTTTTCTCCCTCTAAAGTTGCTACTGGTGTGCAAATATGTGATATCTTGGATATTTTGGAAGAAATATCAGAGTACCAGAGTGATCAATTCGCTCCCCATGATCTATATCTTCTAGCAAAATCCTGCAGGATTGCATAAACCAAAATTCAGAATTTTGAAGAAAAAGACAAATGTGCATCCACCGTCTCGGTTGACCATACTTTTGGATCTGATATGAATCTTATTGGATCTGATTTGATCTTATTTGGATCTGATCTGATATTTCTTGGTTCAGTATTTCAGGTTCATAAGATTTCAGTACTGCTTGTAGCTGTTCTCATTAATTTTGTGAAGAAACAAGTACCGCAAGTCTCCTTTGAAATTGTTGATGGGGATTTGATTTCATTTCATAGTTTTGGATCTGTTGTGAACCTATTTGGATCTGATTTACTTTTTGATCTGATATTATTCGGTTCAAAGTTTAAAATCCAAGAGCTTTCAGTACTGCTTGAAGCTGCTCTCACCAATTTCCGTGTGAAAAATCAAGTACCGCAATTCTTCTTCAAATTTGCTTCTGGGGATTTAGTGTTAGTTTCCTCTTATGAGGTTGCTGATATTTTATTTTGTGAATCATTAGCTATTTCTAAAGCTATATCAGATTATGGAGCTCAAGCATTTTCTCTCCACAGTCCCAGGGCTTCTCTACCTTTGGTCACATGCTCATCTCCTCACAGAACTAGTAAAGAGGAAGACATTTTGCATCCGCTTGGACACTTGCTCTTAAGAATTGGGGCTGATTTTACCACTCATGGTTTGTTGTTCAAGGATGCAACATATTCATTTCTTGAGTGTTCCACACATGATTCGAATCCTCAAGAACCTTTGCTCTCTCTTCAGATGATTTCAGCTGCTCTACATGGGTCCAATTTTCACCATGCAGCTGTTTATATTTCTGATTCAATTGAGTGCATTGTTCTTCTTCCAAAGTGGAAGATTCCTCCAGAAATATTCATTTATTTTGGATTCAGAGGTTCACATGCACAGTCTCAGGATGCTGCTGCATAGAAGAACCGAAAATTTCTTGATTTACTACTTAGTTTGAGGGGGGGTATTTTTCCCATGAGGTTCTCCCCGTTTCCTTGGTTATAGTAAGTAGTTACTTTATTGTACACTGTGACCTATGGCCTTTGTTTCCGGAGCCCTATAATTCTTATGCACTTTATGTTTTTTACTCCTCCTAAGTATAGCTTAAAAGGGGGTGTTGGAGACATTTACCACCATACACACTCATTTTGGTCAATTTGGCCTAGTTAAACTACTATCCTAAGTTTTATTGACCTAATTGACATTAGAGGAGCACTGTATGACATCAACATGAGCACACCCATGCCTACCTTCAGTCAAGGAGGCTAACTTATCCTTCTCCTACATTCGGGGAGGCTAACTGGAGCATTCCGGGGGTGATCTGAGTGTCATTAATGCCCCATATTGCTAACTGATGGTTACAATTAGTTAAACAGAGCAGTTAAGGTTCCTTCCTTCATTAAATTGATTATTTAATGATTATTTAATGAACTGGAGTCAATAGGGGCACCTTCAACCACTTCTAATGGTCAGTTCTTCAGTTAACCTCATCAGGGTTCATTGGAGTCATTGATGTGCTACCACTTGTTGGTTGGCTTGCAGTGACATGTGTCTGAGCTACTTTCAGTTAGACTCAGTCATTTATTGCACTCCGACTTCAGTTAGGGCTTACATTCAGTTAAGCTAGACTCACTCATTCAATTCGAATGACCTCCTTTGGAATTCAAATTGTCTTGGAATTCATGCATATGGCATGATCATTGTATTGTATTATTCATTATTCATTTGATTATACAAAGCTGCTACTTCCATTGCAACACCATTTTTCCAATTTTATGATTATCTATCTGTATTCTTTGTGAGACTGTGTTTTCAGTTCCTAGACCACTGTGACAAATTAATATGGGCTCTGAGATTTAAATATCTATCCCGAGGATTTATATCATAGGTATCATATCATAGTCCTGAGAATCCAGGTGAAGTGGACACAACTCGGCTAAGTTCATCTCATCAACTGAATTGCATGCATAATTGCCATAGTATTCTTTTTGCGTTGAACCAAGGAGAGCAATGATGCATGCCATTCAATTGATGAGCTGAACTTATGTGAGTTGTATCCACTCGACCTGGATTCTTAGGACTATGTTACGATACCAACGATATATATCCTCAGGTCAGATATTTAAATCCCGGAGCCCAGGGCAGAATAGAACAGGACGATTACGATAAAAATTAGTGTTAAATTCATAGTCATATCACATAATTGTAATTTTTAAAAATTAAAAATTATATACAAGGGAGCAAAGTATTTTTAGTACCTTTAGAGAGATGAAAATGTGAGCATGAAAAAAAAATATGACCTCATTTCCTTGGGTGATATCAATGTCCATTGTTTACTTTTCAAAATTGTTATTGTGTCACACATTTTCAATTAATCTTGATAATAAATTATTGAATGACACTAGAATTTACATCAATAACCCATGACTAATTGTTTTGGTGTTTCATAATGCTAAGAGTGGAGGAAAATAAATAAAAGAAAATGTGTTATGGCGACTGTGGGATCTGAAAAAAAAATAGTATGGAAACTAAACATGATACTAATTCTCATTTCGACAAGAATTGAAAATGTTCAATGACATGAATTCAAATGGGGATTCAAAATACAAGGTGTCCAAGCATCTTTTGGAAGACTTCATTAAATGAAACTTTACATGATGCATATGAAAATACAATGTCAAGATCAAGCTATAAGTTCTATTAAGGTCTTTAAAACCATTGATCGAACGAGTTAGAGAAAAGCTCAATCGAGCTAGCAGCTTAATCGAGTTTTTAAAACTTTAACTAAATACATATTCGAGTGTGCACATGAATATGGAAACCCAACTATAATTAAAATCAAACATATAATTATATGATAATAAAATTTATTAAAACATAATTTTGACTATAAGAATGATACTTGAGGGTAATAGTACATACCTTGAAGAAAAAACAAGTAAACACATTACTACTGTCACTTCCCCTAGATTTTATGTATAGATATTAGTTGTAGAGTAATTGGAGTTATAGATGTGATTGATTGGAGTGATATATGTGATTAATCACATCTATAACCCAATTACTCTGCGACTAATATCCATCAAAGGAAGTTCATATCCATATCCAATTAAATGATGGGTATGTTTCCTATTTATAGGCAATTAAAGATGCTTGATCGAGGTCTACTTTAACCCTCGATCGAGCGCTTTATAAAACCTTGATCAAGCTATTAAGACCTCGATCGAGGGTTTATTAAAAGCTAAATCAAGGTATGTTTTTCCATTTTTTTCAATTTCGTGTTGCCAAAAAATGTAACCCACCTCAGTGGATGCACCCATAAGAAAATCTAACACTAAGGGATACATAATCATACCTTATCCCAGACGGTTGAAATAAATCCTCGTTGAGCTTTTCCAATGTAATCACAATTATAATTTTCTCTCAACAACAACAACCAAAGCAAGCATGATACATATAAACGTGTTAGAGCGACTCTAACATATATAATCAATCATGTATAAGCAAGTAAATACATCCATGGATTCAATATTTATATACAAATGCACATGAATTGGACAAGAAAAGATATTTCTATTAGTAAATCAGAGATACAATAGTCACAAACTTTGTCGGCACCTCTGCGAACCGGAGAAACCAAGTCCTCCCTCACTTCAATCCTCCATCTCTCGATAGAAATCTCACAAAGCAAAGGCAAGCTTGGGAAGAACACTATGTGCTCCAAGGGACAAAGGGATGCAGACTCAAGTATAAGAAAAACTGAGGCAACAACAGAGTATAGTTTCCTTACTCTTCAATTTCTTTTCCTTCAATGTATCCAAGAGGATCAATATATATCACTCCAAAGAGGTAATGGAGGTTCGAATTCGAGCATTCTCAAGGCATATGGAAGGCCAAGAGACAACATATTCAGACTCATATGAGGAAAACTCCAAAAGTGTTTGTCTTTATGCACACATCCCGATGTATGCGGGTTTGAGGTCAAAAGCTACGTATACACGTGAGTATTGTTAAGATTCCATATGCTAAGCTAGATTATCAGCTTTTAATTTCAATTTCATAACAAAAGCATATAGACATGATCACTGGAAGAAACCATATAACAAGAACAAAACATATTTATCCTTGGAAAACCCTAAAGGGAAAAATCCAGAAAAAGCTTCCTCAATATAGATGCCCCCAAAAAGGATAAAAGGTAAAACCCAAAAGATTGATCCTCCTCCTTCTCCAGCTACATCTCTCTCTCTCTCTCTCTCTCTCTCTTTCTCTCTTATCTCTACACAAGTGAGTGTGTGTTTTTTTCAAATGAGGAGCGCCTCTCTCTATTTATATTCTTTCGTTCACTTAATATTTGACTCAGTTATGTAGGCTCGAGTAATCCTGACTCAGTTATGTAGTGTAACAAACCCATAACAGTAAAATATTTTTCTTTTCTAAATACAACATAAATCTACGATACAACTACCTGTTGGCAGCCAGCAACAACCTCTTCATTTCTTGATAAAATGAAGAGAGATCAGCTCTTATATGATTTATCAAATTAAAATTATAAAAGAGCACCTTCAGAATCTTTGATTCTGAAGGTGTTCTCAATTAAAAGAAATGATTTAATGATCTCAGGGCTGAAAGAAATTTGAAAATAAAACTTGGCTTTTAATTGTCAGATAAGTTTCATACATTCTTATTATATTATTGAAATCATCATAAGTGAATTTATGTGACTTAAAGATTTATGCCAAGAGAAATTTCATAAAACACATTATATGTCAAATAGGGTATTATTAGTCTTTAGACTAAGAGAATTTCAAAAATTAACCTTATATAAAACCCTATTTTGAACATTGTAAATATCATAGTTAATGACTAGATGTTGTTTGTATACGAAAGTTTTACATATGATATATACCCTATATGATGGTCTAATGTGTCGATAGGATGTTTAAAGGTTTTTTATTTTAGTGTTGTACATATATATAGCTTTGTACATATACATAGGATAAACATTAAGTTAGCCATTTGATTAATACATCGTTTAACATTAAAATGCGATTTATTAAATTTCATACCACGATGTGACTTGATAAATAGGGGTAATTACGTGGAGTTATTGACTATGCAAAAAGCCAAGTGTCAAACTGGTAAATGATGAAATCTTTTGGATCGATGAGTTGGTATAAACGTGGTCTCCCCATTTGATAAAGTCGACACTTGTATATACTTATTAACGTCGACTTGACAGTGTTAAATGCTCTAGGTCGTTTCAAATTACGCCATTGTACTTGTAATTATGAAACTCCGTGAATCATCAACGGCCATAATAATGATTTTTATCAGGCTATGTATCACTGGTTCACCAACTTAAATGGTAATCACAAACAGACGTGGTTAAACGTAGGCAAATTAATGCAAGCAATGGTATAGCGTGATATTTATCACTGCTTGAATTCCGCTAAGATGGCGGGTTCAGAGATTAGACTTCCAGTCAGAACTGAAGCATGTGAAGGTTTTCTATCATGTCACTCGTATGGATACCTATTCCCTCTATTTTCACTTCTCCATTCGTCCCACAACGAAACCCGGAAGGTGCTGGAGAAACCATGTCTCCTCTGAATCGCTTTGAGCTTGCGGGATGTGAACTGATTGAAGCTCACCAGGAGGCTGCCCAGAAGTTTGAGAAAATGGGATGGACACATTTCTTTCAAAGCTTTGATGGTCATCACGCAGGGATTACCAAGATGTTTGTAATAAGTTTTGAAGATGACAGGGTGCGAATTGGGGGTTTCGAATTCGTTATTAACGAAGACAAAATTGCTGAAGCCACAAAGCTTCCACAGGTTGGGGAATGTTGGTTTAAAGGCATGATAGTTAACAAGAAGAAATGTATGGCTCTGTTATTTCCGTTACCAGACAAAGTCAAACTGAGGACAGGCGTGCCTGTAAAATTCTTGAAGCCTGAATGGAGAGTGTACTATGAAATTCTTGTAAGGTATGTGACATGCTGCGGACGCTATTCCCATTTGCATTTGTATCATTTGCGGTTGTTGTTAGCAGTTAAGGGGTGCAAACTTAATTTTCCCTTTTATCTTTGGCAAAGTCTTAAGAAAATGGCGCAGTCAGTTAGAAATTTCACTAACCCTGACAATAGTTTGTGTCATCATGGGTTAATCAAAATTCTCTTGCAATTTCAATTAGCTGCTAGAGGTGTGTCGTGGGATAAATTCTTAGCTGACTGTAATTTGGGGCCGACTCAATACTGGCCTAATTCTGCTCCACGAATTCGTCGGAGACGAAAAGACATAAATTCAGAAGATACTAGTCCAGATATTAAGGAGGCAGAGAATGTTAGTACACCCGTAGATAATGAGGGTAATGGAGGTGCTGATAAGGTTTCAATCCCTTGTGATTCTAGAGAAGGGTTGGATAAACCCGAACCCAAAGAAAATAACGATAACCCTATAAAATTAAAAGAGGGATTAGTTGAAGATGAAAAAAACA
>LPNX010884177.1:2765-41056 GCA_001517045.1 Pseudotsuga menziesii | reverse complement strand
ACTTAGGCTCCCAGGTTCGCACAAAGCAGTCATCTTATTTATGCAAATAAGATGGGTCAACCCTTTAATTATAAAGGGAAAAGAGGAGTGTGTAATTACTATAAATGACTTTAATTCGTTAGGTAACCTCCATCTTCCTTGAAGCCATGATGACCCCGAGTTATTTTATTAGATCCACGAGGGTACCCCTTAGGGGTGTACCAGTTTCCTGTCGTTAATTCATGTCACAGTCTTATGTCTCCTAAGTTTTCCACTTAGGTAACTAAATCATATAGACTAAAAGGTTTTGTTTCTGGTGGGGCCTTGGCCTTGAGCTCCTCACCATAAAACAAGTACAATAACCTTAAACAATTACAAATACTTAGGGCATATTGTTGGGCACCCTATATGCAAGTTAATTAAAGACAACATATAGAGTGTTCAATATAAATTATCAACCCATGGAAGTCCCTTATTTCAAGGATAATATGCACTATATATGCTTTAAACAATAAGTAGTTGATGCTGTAAGTAAATGACCCTATTTTTCTGTTCAGCCACACTCATCCCATAATCCACTTAATCTAATTTACTTTCTCAAGAATGCAATCACAAGTACCTTCTTACAATGCTTAATCTAGAATGAAAAGATTCAGGAAACAACATGAAGATTGATTTGGTAGAAAGTAAAATCCCTAATTACAAAACCATCTAAAGATTCATTTCAACTATCCTGATTTAGTTATTCTAGAAATTTGAAGTACAGAAATTAAATTCAGCTATTCTAGAAATTCAAAGTATAGGAATTAAATTCTGTAATTATAATTGCGAAGGAACAAACTGCAAAGATATAAAGAAAACATCAATTGAAAGAGCTAAGGATGAACATGGATATTATAGCTATCACACAGTTGCATAAAAGACAGTTAACCTAACAGTCGACTGACACACCACACCATTGCAGTTTTGCAAAAGATGTAATTACTGATCATTCAAATGACACACATCAATCGATAACTGTTGCAGTTGACTGTAAATAAAGAGAGTTATCACAAAATCACACAACATAATAAATGAATACCTAATTAACTCAGCAATCCTTATGGGAAGGTGGGCCCAGCCTTCACATAGAGATGCTGGAAGCAACACACGTTACAACACGAAGATTTGAAGAATCAAACTCCTTTTATTAAAAAGTGGCAGATGAACACGCAACCTCACAGCTTGATACAATAATTTGGTTAAAGTTTCAACCCCTGGCTCGTAACAGTTCCCAGTATTTATACAATTACAATCATAACATCTTCCTACTATTATCGGGCAACCATGAAGATCTCTGATCTTCAGGCTTCCCTAATTACAATGAGCTGTTAGATTCGTGGCAAGATGAGAGTAGAAAATATAGGGAAGCTATTATTCGAGCCATAAATAATGATCATGGTTAATTGAGAAGATATTCTGTCACGTCCCCATGCCTCCGACCGACGAAGAGGACGCGACCCAAACTTAATTTGACTAGGCTAAGAGCCCATGAACATGTAAATTCATGGAATTTGCATAAACAAAATGTTGAAAGGGAAAATGCATTGCAGTTTAACATGCACAAATACAACCTTTTATCATACACAACCAAAATCATTCATCTTGCACAGCGGAATCACCATGCATTCAAACAAGAATTCTTTCAACATGTTCATTTCATTTTAATTAACAGTAAATATAGAATTGCAGAGGTAAAATACACAATATTACTTATCTTATGATGAACTCGATCCGCAACCAGCTACATCGCTGCAATGTTCCACCCAACCGTAGGCCAGCGTGCTCCTTAATCTCTCAGCAATGCTGTACCCCCGAGATGGGCATGATTCTCTAAGGAATAAAGGAACTAGCAGGCTTACACATAGCCAGGGATATACAAAACACACAGCCAAGCCAACAGAGTTGGGTTTATCAGGCCATTAAGGAGCTAGAGAAGGCAAATTGCTAAGCCGGTGAGCTCATTACAGAGCCAAGAACACCTACACCAGAGCTAGCCTGACCTCTAAGACACCCAACCACACCCAACACAAGGAATCAGTCCCTTCTCTACTACACAGTCCCTCAGGCCCTGCATTCCCTTCCAGTGCTATTCAGGGGTGATGGAGAAGAAGGCCAACCCTCTAGCTCTGTCTGTGTGGTTTCCAGCCACCAGGTTTATCAAGCAAATCTAAGCCTACATCCCTGCTCCTCTCACAGTCTGAAGACCAACCATTGCACACAAGAAACTAAGTCAGCTGTCACAGCCTAAACAGGGAAAACGATTTTCTGAGTCATTATTGGCCCTATCGTGGCCAAAATGACTCTCAGGCGAATTTACAATAGTTATCAAACGCAATAGAAACCCAAGTACAATAGGGGAAAATAAACATTCCGTCAAGACAATGAAGCCACGGGGAGACTTACACAGACCATGCGGTAAAAGAAATTAATAGAATTCCGACCTGGGCATGAGTAACAATCAATGCCAAACCCATAGTTCAGCTCGTGAGGCAAATATACAGCTGCACCGTCCACCAATCTGTAGAAGAAAATCACGTGGGTAAGACCCAGAAATTCCTGTGCATGAGAGAAACAATCAGACCCCGTGAGGAATGAACAACTCTTCCTGGGCTCGTGGGTGAACAACAACAGCTGAGAGGACGCGAAAATGGATGTGCGTGAGTAACAACAACAATTCCCTGCGTGAAGGTGAGCAGCAATGGCCAGGATGCGAATTACAATGCCTGAGCATTTTGTAACTCGTGGTGAGAGTGGAATTGCATGCGTGAGTGAAGTCAACAGGGGTGGAGTGTGCGTGTGGGTGAGGACTAACAGTCCTGCCACCCCACTCCCCAAAACCATTAACTGCCTCAACCACCAGCAGTCTTTCTTAATGAAAGTGGTTGGAATAAGACAAGGGAAGAAGACACATGGGTATTTTCACCCCATTGGCCAAAAATGGACAAATCCCCCCCCCCACATCCTTATCCTTGGGAAAATCATGCCCCATTCGATTTATTTGCCGCGACCGTAGCTGGTTGTGTTCATTTTAATTATTTATAGATGCATATTTACATGATGACCATCATAATATATGCCGCATGCCCCGATATACCATCGGTGACAATCTAAATCCAAAACATAGCATTATCGATCAATGGTGGGGCCTTGGCCTTTAGATCCACACCATGATCATTTACAATATATATACATCATATACATCTAATGTAACGGGGTCAAAACCAGGACATTACATATTCTGCGGATTGCAGCTACTTCTGGGCAGCGATGCACTATTATCTCCAAATCTGTTGCAGTCCATTGTAGCTACCCTTGTACAACTCGCATGGAATAATACCTTTGGACTGCGTTCTTTGAGAAATGATGGAATCGATGGCGATCAACTAAGCAATGAATGTCCATCCCTCCTTTGGCATGTTTGGCCCGCTTCACCTGTATTCTTTACATCTCGAATTATCTTTATAAAAAGACCATATATTAGCATAATTTAAGATGTAAAGCCCTGATTACCACAATCCTAAGCATTAATAAAATAAGACAATGATTAACCATACCTGCATGACTTGAGGGACCATGTGAAGGAAAAATATCTATTTAGAATGCATAATAGAGTAGGATGAGGAAAAAATAGGTAGATAAAGGTGGTCAAAAAGGGGTTATTTCTGGGCCCAAAATATCCCCCCAATTGTCTTGTTGCATGTCCTCATGCAACAACCTCCATTATTCTGAATATGAATCTGGCGTTGTGCTTTTTTCATGGAGAGAAGAAAAGTTGTATGGGAATTCATATGTTCCATGTTTTTCTACAAATCCCTTATGTACAACCCAATATCTCCAACACCTCTGCTCCTCTTCCCTTGTTAATGAGAAATATTCCATGTATGGTTTTGTTGGCCACCAGATGAGAGGAAATTTAAATTTGAGTCCCAACCAATTAACCCCACATTCCCTCATGCATCCAACATAACCCTCAATCCTAAAAAGTGTTT
This sequence comes from Pseudotsuga menziesii, assembly GCA_001517045.1. Lineage (NCBI taxonomy): Eukaryota > Viridiplantae > Streptophyta > Pinopsida > Pinales > Pinaceae > Pseudotsuga > Pseudotsuga menziesii. Next base: position 37,046 of record LPNX010884177.1, on the reverse strand, counting down.
ATTCAAAATCCCTGTAACAGTAGGGGTCCCTATTTCTAAGGGTTGGAGAGGCAACCTGCCATCTGTGCTGACTACCTTCCAAAGCCAGTTGTTGATGCATGGAAATATGGTTGGTACAAGTAGAAATAACCCTTTCTTGAAGTTCCATTATATGCTGAGTTTGGATGGGACACGAGAGTAAAATTTGATGTCGAGCAAGGAGAAGACCGGAATTTTCATGTTCACTTCAAATCCAAAGATTAGAGTGGGCTTCATTATGAGAGAATTTTTGGAAAGACCTTTCCCATTGAACATGATTTCTCACAAAGGAGGCAAAATCCCTTAGCTAAACATCACCTGAGAAAGGGACAAGATTCAAATGGCGGTCCAAAGAACAAGCCAACTCATGTAAATAAAGCTCACACAGCAAATTTTGGTCCTCAAAATCACTTGCTAGAAATGTTTCCAGGAACTTAGCTGAGGTTTCTATTTCACATGGCCTCCCTTCTTTTACAACCCTTAATTTAAACCAAATGAAATGCTCAAATAAAAATTCAGGGTAAGAGGAAGATGGTACTCTAGTACCCAACAGTTCCTAAGAAAGAGTATACAACTGATCTTTTTCCACCTACATGGATTTAAGCTTTTTCAGCTCCTTTAGCTCCTTCTGTAACTCCTCCCCACGGAGTTTCTGGGTCAAGATTTATTTTTCCCATTTTTCCTTCAATCCCCTGATGGTATTTCTATGTTCAGTGAGGGAAACCATCCCTTCTTGATATCTCTCCACCTGATTCCTCCACTTCCTCACTTCTATTCTTAGGATCGAAAGTTCTTTTTTAAGCTTCAGGGTTTCTTCTTCTTCAGGATGTCTTTCATTATCGGAATTCAAATTGATAAAATTTTGAGGGAAATTGAGTCCATACCTTATCACCTGATGTGCCAAATTGAACATCTTGTACTTTTGAGATCACTTTTGGGGGTGGTAGTTCTTGTGTAACAGCGTCCCTTCCTGGAATTTATTCTGCAACAACTTCAACCATAGGTGGTTCTGAAACAACTTCTGGAGATGCTGGTTCTTATGTAACAACATTCTCTTTTTGGAGTACTCCTATAGCAAATTCAGTAGCTGCTTGTGAGGATGTTGGTTCTTGTGGGAAAACCTCTTCCTGAATTTTAATCTCCTTATCTAGTTGATTATCAGCTGCAGCTTCGACAGTAGGATGCAAGGCTTCTAGTTCTTATGTAACAAAGCCCTGCTCTTCTCTTTCTTCATGCTGATGGGATTGTAAAGTTGCTTTCATGTCTTCTACAATATGGAGCTGTTCCTTGAGGATTTCAGTGTCCCCCGAGGATTGTGATTGCATTTGTTCATCCTCTCCTAAATCCAAATCAGGAATGATGACCATCCCGGGTTTGACTTCTTATTGCAGCCTGAGAGTCCCCATAGAAATTTCCATGGATGTTGGTTCTTGTGTAGCAACATCCTAGTTAACTTCCTCATTTTCCCGCTGTTTGGATTCCATTTCTATTATCTTTGTGTCCTGAGACATCTCAGGAGTCACAGTGCAAACTTATTCATTGAATTCCAGGATATTTTCAATCCCTGGTTCTTCTTCTTCCCTCATTTGGGTGGCAACTTCAACAGGAATATTCAAGGATGCTGGTTCTTGTGTATTAGCATCTTGTTCGACCTCATCATCACTCTGCTGCTGGAGTTCCATCTCTATTATTTTTGTGTCCTGAGAAGGTTCAGGAGTCACAACATAGAATTCTTCAACAAAATCAGGAATAACCTCAATCCCTGGTTCGTCTATCCCAACTTGGGTGGCCACTTCAGCAGGAATATTCAAAGATGTTGATTCTTGTGTATCAGCACCCTGTTTCTCTGCTACTTCCCTTATTTGGAGTTTCTCTTGGGGAGCTTCACCATCCTTCCAGTCAGGTTGTCCTTGTTCTCTCACAGCTATAGGTACGGGTTGTTGTGTCACAAAGGCATGAACTATGACTTTGTAACCTGACTCGTTAAATATTTCTCCACACACAGGAAAAACCGCTCTTTCTTCCTCATCACCAGCCTCACCAGGAGTTGATCATTCTACTTGGTATGCAGCCTTAACCAGTGTGTGCCGCTTCCTTTCCACCTATTTCCTGCATGCTTCCTTCTAGTTTTCTAGTTCTTTTCGTAGTGATTGTACTTCTTCCTTTAATAACCCATTTTCATACAAGAGTCCCTCAATTTGAGGTTCTTCTTCGGATGGTTCTCATGGGGCATCATTTGCTTTAGGTCTCAGAGTGGGGAATTTGATCTGTGCTTCTATGGTTTCCCATCTTGCCCTTGTTGCTTCTGCTGCTGTAACTAACCTGGTTCTTTTTCGTCTTATTGGTGGTGATGCTCTTATTTCATCTTTTGATCTCCTCCTTTTTCTCCGTGGTGCTAGAATTTCCATATTTGTAGCTGATGTGGAAGGGATATCCTCTGTTTCAACATTTTCTTGTTCTTCCTCGATCAGAGTCCCTCTCCATTCAAGAGAAGATTCGATGGTCAAGACCTCCATGTTTTCTTCTGTTATCATGGCTCTAACATCCTTGGCTTCAGTTGTCGCAACATCTAATGCTGCTCCAGTTTCAGCCTCTGCTGTTAGAGATGCCATATTATTTAATCTCTCTATAGGGTTTTCTTGTGCATTTTCCTCCAATTGTGTTGCTTGGTCTTTTGACTGATCTTGCAATCCAATCTCATTTCCACCCCCAACTAAATTGGAGGGACTCTGAACCTCATGTTTCTCTTCATTTCCTGCCAACTATTTATTGGCAGGATCTTCTTGGTTTTGAACAGGCCCCAGTAGTACAGGTACTTCTACCTCCTCTTCTATTGGAACATTGGGAAAAAGGGCAGGTTCCTGAATTTGACCTGTAAATTGCTCCTAGGTTTGGTTCTGTTGAGCCAAAGCTCATAAAATTATTAACTTAATTAGGCCATGTCGGGTAAGAGAGGAGTTTGGATGCTTGGATATTCTAACAAACCTTGCCATATGGTGTACATCATTTAATAAGTAAAATGGAATGTTCAGTAAGGCCCTATGATGGAGATGAGATAATAAAGGCAATTTAGAGTAATAAACCATTTTATACCTACCTTCATAGGTGATATACTTTTTGAGGAAAATTGCTACTTGATCCCATGGCTGAGGCAATGACTGTAATTCTATCCCTCTGCATGAGTGTTGAATGTGCTCCCCCTCTCTCAGAAAATCCTATGCTGCAGCAGCATTGGGGGTTCTTCGACTAACCCAGGTTCTAGCCACCTGAGGAAGGCCAGTGACCTCGGCCACTATCACTTCAAAGACTTTAACATGTAACCCCCACACCTTTGAGTGGGTTTCTGTAATATTTAAGATGAATTGTAGAGCTGTCTCGCGATGAAACCCATTCAGGCGTTGGAAGAATTCAGTCTAGCCTGCAGCTTCAAAAAAAACAAAAACTTTGGCATTTATTCTCAATTCTCATGTATTGGGAGGGTCATGCCGAGCTGGGATACCCATGTTTGTTTGACTTCAGAAGTGTGTCTTAATCCGATATATTATAGGTCCCGACAATGGAGGTTAGAGCACAGAGTATGCATGAACAACTGAGAGTGGAATTGGGTAAATTTGGAAATTTTTAGAGCATAGAAATGTTTGATTTTTTTTTCCAAATTAGGAAAGGTGGCGGTTATCATCATAAATAGCCATTAAGTTGTACGAGTGGACAGTTAATGATATGCAGGTGTAATAATGGGAACGGAGAGGAAGGTATGATTAATGTTGCCAGATCTAATTAATGCTTAATCAAGTAAATAATTAGAACCATACCTTTGAAAATATGCGATGAAAGGTGACCTTTGGAAAATAGTAGCGCATGTGAAGTGCAGCCATTTAAAGTTAATCTGATATTGTAGGTATGCTGGAATGACTTTTTATGTTGGTGAACCAAAACCATCGTGTCAATTTTCTTAGAATCATGATGAATACTGAAAAATAAATCGGGATCGCCGGCATAAAAAATTGGAGATTGATCTGGAGGAGTCGCTAACCAAGGTTGCTAAGAATTTTGCCAAGAATGGAGGAGTCCAGCCGCAGACCATAGAAAAATCAAGCAGTTTAGTAGAGTCGCGGCTGAAATTTATAGCAAAATCAACCAATTTTGGCAGAGTCGTAGTCGCATACCATAGAAAAATCAAGTAGTTTAGTAGAGTCACTACAGTAATTTATAGCAAAATCAGCCAGTTTTGGCGGAGTCGCAGCTGCTGGAAAAGGTGAAAATGAACCAAAGTGAAACGGTGTCGTAGCTGCTGAAAAATGGGGTAAAGGGCAGGAATTTACGGTGTTGCAGCTATGTGGAATGGGGTAAAGGGAAGATATTTACGGTGTTGAAGCTGCGCGGAAATGGGGTAAAGGGCGGGAATTTATGGTGTTACAGTTGTGCGAAATGGAGTAAAGGGTGGGAATTCATGGTGTTGCAGCAGTGCTGAATAGAGTAAAGGGCAGGAATTTATAGTGTTATAGCTGCATGGAACAGAGTAAAGGGTAGGAATTTATGGTGTTGCATCTGCGTAGAACGGAGTAAAGGGCGGGAATTTACGGTGTTGCAGCTGCACAGAACGGAGTAAAGGATTGTGTTGTGGCTGCAACATATTTGTTCAAGGAATTGTATTCTGACGCAAGAAGTTACAGAAGGACGACCCTGGTTAATAGGCCCGATAGTGACCACCGCTCCTTAGGTGCTTCCCTGCACATTTTATTCTTAAAAAAAATGGATCAAGTGCAAAAGGGAAAAAAATAAAACTAAAAAAGAAAAAATCAATTTATTTATGTACAGAAAATTTACGTGAGATTTTGCAGCGATTATCTAAGGATTAACAAGGGCAGAGAAAGATTCTTTCCCTTGTTCTAACTGGTATTCCGGATCAACTGCAATCTGTGAAGTAAATGCGTCTTTTGAAATGGGTTTATGGTATAGTCGCAACCTGTGACTATTAGGAAATAATGGTACACGATTCTCATTGGATCCAATTGGGCCCTCTTAAGATAGGAACTGTGGACAACTTCTCCTTAAGTTTAACAAACGCTGTCTTGCATGCCTCATTCTAAATAAATTGCACATCCTTTATTAATAGTGAAAACAAGGGAGAGGCAAGTTTGGAAAAGTTTTCTATAAATCTTCTGTAGTATCCAGCATGCCCTACGAAACTTCGCACTTCTTTTTGAGTTACATGAGTAGGTATATTTTTTATTACCTTGATTTTAGAAGGGTCCACTTGGATGCCATCAATAGAGATAAAATACCCCAACACCACTCCTTCACTCATCATCATATGCCACTTTTCAGTGCTTAAATATAGCTCGGTCTGTTCGCAGCGAGTTAAAACCTTTTCCATGTTTTTCAAGGCTTCTTCAAAATCTTTTCCATAGGGAGTAAAATCATCCATAAAAATTTTCATACTATCATTAAATAATTCTCAAAAAATGCCAATCACATCTCTTTGAAATGTGGCTAGTGAATTGTACAAACCAAAGGGAAGCACTCTATATGCAAAAGTTCCCCAGGGACAGGTGAAGGTGGTTTTATCCTAGTCTTCAGGAGCAATCTGGATTTGATTGTACCCGCTAAACCCATCCAGGAAGGAGAAGAAATTCTTCCCGAATAAGGTGTCAATTAATTGATCGATGAAAGGAAGGGGAAAGTGATATTTTTGTGTAACCTTGTTTAGCTCTCTATAATCCACACAGACTCTCCATTTACCATTCTTCTTGGGTACTATTACGAGTGGAGACACCCACTCACTGTCTGAAATGGGATATATAAATCTTGCTTCCAAGAGTTTCTAAATTTCTTCCTTCACTATGTCCCTAAGATTGGGGTTCATTCATCGTTGAGGCTAGCACATAGGCCGGGAGTCACTTTTGATATAAATGTGATGGGTGCACAGATTAGAGGGGATTCCCCTCATGTCTATGTACTCCCTGGAAAATTCCCCCTTATGTTTCTTTAAGAGAGTGATCAGGTGCTTCTGTTCATCCGAGGAAAGGCTAGGATTAATATTCAGGGTTTTTCTAGACTCCACCTTGATAGGAACACTTTTCAAATTTTTCAACACTGGAACTATGTGAGTGTCACTGACTAATGTCTCTTTTGTGATATTTTCTTGTTCCTCTTCTCCTAGAGTAGCATTTAGGATCTGATAAATTTTATTATTGACAGAAGTGGGTTCATTGATGAAATTATTAATGGCATCATCTTCAGTTTCATCTTTAAAAGTTAAGTCCTTCCCTATCGTTAATAATTGTTGAACGCCCTCTTCTTCCTCTGACTCCATCCATAACACAGTTTCAGCTTCTAAGCTCGGATGAGCTATAGGATAGAGAGTTAGGTTCTTTATCTCGGTTCCATATAATATGGTCATAGATCCAGATCGACAGCTGATGTAAGCATCAACTGTAGCTAACCAGGGCCTTCCCAGGATCAATGGGTGTCCACCTAGCTGCGACTTAGGTTGTAAAACCAAGAAGTCAACAGGATACTCCCAAGAATCAACTGAGATAACGAGATCATCCAAGATTCCTTCATGTTTAATAGTGGATCTATCTGCCAATTCTAAAATGGTAGGAGTTGGATTAAGATTAGTGAGCCCAAGTTTACTTACCATTTCAATAGTCATAACGTTAATTGTTGCTCCTAAGTCTACTGGTACGTTGGGTATTTGTGTGCGCACAATCTGCACAGTGATAGTGGGATTCCTAGGGTCATCATATTTGGCCAAGAGGGTTTTTCCCATTATTAATGCAGACAATTTCCCCATGACATGAACAATGGGAGGATCCCTAGGTTTCCTTCCTGTTTTCCTTGTACACAGATCCCGAACAGTTCTGGCATAGATAGGTACATATTGAAGGGCTTGAAGGAGGGGAATTTTAACATAAAGATTTTTTAACTCTCCTAAGATTTTAAACTGTGGTGTCCCACTACCTTTGGTAACATTAATATTTCAGGGTATGGTGGTTCCCTTATCATCTGGGTAGGTTGTATGTCGATAGATGTGTCATTCTATGTTTCAGCCGAAATATTAGTAGGATGTTCAACATCTTCAATAATGGGGGTCATTGTATTGGATAAATACTGTGGATTCATCCCTTCTTCATGCACAAAGGATGGTACATCCGCAATGATCAAAGGCTCCAATACCTTTCCTGATTATAGGCAGATATTGTTGGAGGGTATAGGATTAATGGAGTAAGCAGGCATGTTGATAGTCTCAAACGGATGGACTGCTTTATTATTTTGGTTAGGGTTAGGTTGAGTAGGTAGCTGAGGTTGTATCGACATATTGGGGACAACATTATTCTCGAGTTGCAACTATGACTACTGGTAAGGATGAGGATATTGTTGAGGAGGATATGGTTGTTGAGGAAACGTTTGATGTGGAAGCTGTTGAGAGGGTTGGTTATGGGGAAATTGGTTCCTTGGATGTAAATTCCTTCATCCATGAGACAAAAAATTATGTTGGTTTGGTGGCTCTGGTGGCTGTGCCCAAGGGTTCCAGGAGTTAAAATTTTGCATTGAAGGTTGAGAGAGGTACCACTGAGGATTAGAATAAGATGAAGGGAATTGTGTATTCATATGCTGCATATTATTCCAATTATTCATGTTTTTCAAAAATGGAAACAATTTTGGAGTCATACCTTGATTTCGAGGCTGCCAAGGCTTTTTCTGTGCAATAAAGTAAGCTAGTTCCACCTCTAGAGTTGATTCCTGCATAAAAACCTTCACTTGGGGTAGTGATGGGAATTATTTTGTATCGTGGTTAAGCTCGCATAGCTGACACACTTCTACCTTGTCAAGTGGGCACTCCTTCAAAGGGTGGTTCTGTCTACATATAGGGTAGAATACACCTAGTGTGAGATCCTCTACTGCTTGTTTATGCTTTGCCCTTAGGACATCTATCTCCAAGGAGATGGAGCTCATCATTTTTGTTTTGAAATTTTCAAGGAGATTTCCTATCTCTGCACGCGTGGCTCCTCCATTAGATGAATTTTGCATTTTGTCGAAGACATCACGCTCTAATTTGTCCCATTTGCCCCGTCTGTTATTCCTAGAAGACCCCCTGGAATACCTTTTGCACAGTTCCATGATCTTCTCAAAGGACTCCTTGGAGATATCCCCCTTTCCTAACATGTTTAACATGTCTAGGAAATCATCCCTAATCCCACGAAGTAGGATTATTTTGAGAACTTCTTACCCCATATTAGTCTGTCCAACTCTATGCACATTATATAAAATCCTTTCAACAAAATCTTCCAGACTTTCATCATCCTTCTGTACCATTTTAAACAGTTATTCTCTCTTATCCTTGGTATTGCAATACTCTTGATATTTCTCCAGGAACACCTATTTCATCCTGTCCCAGTTAGTGACAGTTTCTCCTCCCAGGCTCATAAGCCAATCTAATTCATTGTCCTTCAGAGTGGTAGGGAAGTGTTTAGGCTTCTGTGCATTGGTGGTGTAGTCATAGCTACGACAGAGGATGTCGAATTCAAAAAGAAATTCATCCGGATCCTCTGTCGCTTTTCCATAAAAGTGAGGCAACACCAATGGCGATATATTTTACATGGGGTTTATCCCTTTTGGCTATTGAATCAGGAACTAAAGTGTAGCCACCATCCCTTCAGGCAGGGAATTACCCTCTTGTTGGTGATTTTCTCCCATTGCTTCTTCCTCTTCGGGATCACGTCTATTACTCATATTTTCTTCTATTTTATCCTCTTTGTCCTTCCACTGGTCGTTGAATTTCTGATGGAATTGTGTCCACTCCTCTTTAGTCAGAACCTTCTTGTTAATGTGATAGATCAAATCTCGATCAGTCGATCCTACAGTACTAACTCTATCTTCCTCTGCAGGGGTATCCGAGGGTGTTGCAGCTCTTCATCTGTTCTCCACCGAAGAGACTGATGCTGTCACTCCAAGGGTGACATGGATTCTTCTGATGGGTGTTTCCTAATAGCGATCCCCAGTAGAATAATTAATTCTATCAACTAGATCATCAATGAATGTTCTTCTCCCCAATATTGTATTTTACCCTCGGCCTCAACCACCTAAAACATTAGTATTCTATGGGATTCTAGGATTTATAAGATGATCATGATGTACCCTTCTTGTATTCATACAACCCAAAACATGCAAACCAAAAGGAACTAAAGAGGAATGAATGAAAATAATTACTGGATGCAACTACAATAGTGTCTAATACTTATCCTTCCTCGGCAACGATGCCAAAATGTTGGGCACCCTATATGCAAGTTAATTGAAGACAACATATAGAGTGTTCAATATAAATTATCAACCCAAGGAAGTCTCTTATTTCAAGGAAAATATGCACTGTATATGCTTTAAAGACTCAATAGTCGATGCTGTAAGTAAATGACACTATTTTTCTATTCAGCCACACTCATCCCATAATCCACTTAATCTAATTTACTTTCTCAAGAATGCAATCACAAGTACCTTCTTACAATCTTTAATCTAGAATTAAAAGATTCAGGAAACAACATCTAGATTACTTTTGCAGAAAGTAAAATACCTAATTACCAAACCATCTAAAGATTCATTCAACTATCTTGATTCAATTAGTCTAGAAATTCGAAGTACATAAATTAAATTCAGCTATTCTAGAAATTAAAAGTACAGGAATTAAAATCTACAATTATAATTGCGAAGGAACAAACTGCAAAGATCTAAAGAAAAAATCAATTGAAAGAACTAGGGATGAACAGGGCTGTTACAGCTATCACACAGTTGCACAACAGACAGTTAACCTAACAGTCGACTAACACACCACACCACTACAGTTTTGCAAAAGATGTAATTACTGATCATTCAAATGACACACAACAATCGATAACTATTGCAGTTGACTGTAAATAAAGAGAGTTATCACAAAATCACACAACAAAATAAATTAAATACCTAATTAACTCAGCAATCCCTATGGGAAGGTGGTCCCAACCTTCACACAGAGATGCTGGAAGCAACACACGTTACAACGCTGAGATCTGAAGAATCAAATTCCTTGTATTAAAAAGTGGCAGATGAACATGCAACCTCATAGCTTGATACAATAATTTGGCTAAAGGTTCAACCTTGGCTCAGAATAGTTCCTAGTATTTATACAATTACAATCATAACATCTTCCTACTATTATCGGGAAGCAATGAAGATCTTTGATCTTCAGGCTACCCTAATTACAATGAGTTGTTACATTCATGGCAAGATGAGAGCATAAAATATAGGGAAGATGTTATTCGAGCCAGAAATAATGATCATGGTTAATTGAGAAGATATTCTACGGATTGCAGCTACTTCTGGGCAGCGGTGCACTATTGTCTCCAAATCTGTCGCAGTCTGTTGTAGCTACCCTTTTACAACTCGCATGGAATAATACCATTGGACCATGTTCTTTGAGCAACGATGGAATGGATGGCCATCATCTAAGCAATAAATGTCCATCCCTCCTTTGGCATGTTCAGTCCGCTTCACATGTATTCTTTACATCTCGAATTATCTTTATAAAACCACCATATATTAGTATAATTTAAGATGTAAAGACCTAATTATCACAATCCTAAACATTAATAAAATAAGACAGTGATTAACCATACCTGCATGACTTGAGGGACCACGTGAAGGAAAATCATCTTTTTAGCATGCATAATAGAGTAGGATGAGGAAAAAAGGGGTACATAAAGGTGGTAAAAAAGGGGTCATTTCTGGGCCCAACACATACTAGAGGGATATTACATATAGGCTCAAGTAACCACTAGGGTACTAATGACCCAAATTACAATGGAAGGGACTTCCTCATGAATTTTAGTAATTCTCCCGATAGGAACATCGGGGTACAAATAAATACACATGATTCTCCCAATAGGAGCATCGGGGACAACTAAAAAATATATTTAGAATATTCTTCAAAGTTACAATAATTCAACACTCCCCCTTAATGATAAGGGTATTCTACAACAACAACAACAACAACAACAATAGTAGGAGAAAGAGGGAATCATCAACATCATCAGGGTGATACATCTATAAATAACTGGAAGATTTTCATCATCTTCAACATATAGTCTTTATCTTCAAACTTCAGCAGCAACAACACTTTGACCGCTCGATTGACAACACCATTTCAATCAGTAACATCATCATCTAAACTTTCGATCAACATAATCATCATAATCATATTCTGAGCTTTCAATCAGCATGATCATCACCATCATACTATGAACTTTCAATCAGCATCATCATCATCATCATATTCTGAAATTTTGGTTAGAAAAATCATCATCATCACATTCGATCAGCAATCATCATCATCATACTTTTTCTCTTTCGATCAACAACATCATCACCATCACATTCTGATCTTTCGATCAGTAACATCATCATAATCACACTCCTATATTTCGATTAGTAACATCATCATCATCACACTTTGATCTTTCGATCAGCAACATCATCATCATCACACTCTGATCTTTTGATCAGGAACATCATAATCATCAACAACCTGCAATCCACAATACGAAGTCTTCAGATCACTTTTGGACTTAAAGTCTAGGGATGGTGCAATCCCACCACATTCTCGACAACCGAAGTCATGGGATTCTATTATATCACTCCCTATCACTTTAGGACTAAGTCCAAGGATGATGCAATCCTACCACGTTCTCAAGTACTGAAGTCACCAGATCCATTCTGGACAAAAGTTCAAGGATGATACAATCCTACCACATTCTTGAGTACTGAAGTCACTGGATCCATTCTAAATAAAAGTTCAAGGATGATACAGTCCTACCATGTTCTCGAGTACCGAATTCACTGGGTCCATTCATAAGAAAAGTTCAAGGATGATACAATCCTACCACGTTCTTGAGTACTGAAGTCACCGAATCCATTCTGAACAGAAGTTCAAGGATGATACAATCCTACCACGTTCTCAAGTACTGAAGTCACCAGATCCATTCTGAACAAAGATTCAAGGATGATACAATCCCACCACATTCTTGAGGACCGAAGTCACTAGATCTATTCTAGACAAATGTCCTAGGATGATACAATCCCTCTTCATTCTTGAGGACCGAAGTCACCAGATCACTTTAGGATAATTTTCCAGGGATGATACAATCCCACTACAACATTAATGCTCCCCTTTTCAAGGAAGTGTGGAAATTGAACCTGGGTGTTAGAACAATTACACTCACAATAATTGCCAATTACACATGCAAATTACTCACAAAGGAGACTAAATATGGAGCAGAACACTAATCTGTATTGAATAAGTGTACAATAGCCAACCCTGTGAAGTCATAGGCTTTTACAATAAATAATTACATGAGAGATTTGAATGCATGAAGATTCCATTCAAATTTGGTCAAAAGCAGGCTTACTAAATCTAAGCAAATACCCCATAGGTGCATAAAGCAGTTTCCAAATATGTCTAGGAGCTCACGAATTGGAAAAATCAATTAGGAAAGCTAATAGGTGATGGAAGGACAACTCATACATGCTTTTCTTAGGATAAAAGGGTGGAGGATGATGAGGACAAAAAACAAGTTAACTTCACCTAGTCAAACTTTCTCAATTGACTTAAAACTCAGAAAAAGCAGGCAATAAATCATAAAAAGCAGACATGCGCTAGGAAGGCTAGGAATAAAGCAAATTTGATTCCAAGTGGTTTCCAAAGTGCTCCATGACTCAAATTTAGCAATTTTGACCACTATGGATGTGTAGAGGACAACTTGCATAAGGTGGAATATGGAAACTTGGCAAATAAGACAAAAAATGAATTAATTAATGTCTAAGGTAGCTAACTATGGGTTGATTATTCTAACACCCCCCATTAAGCTTGACTTATGAGTAAAATATCAGAAAATTATAGGGCCTAGCAACAAGGCTTAGTCACCCTTTACATACTGCATGTCCATTTAACCAAGGAAAGAGGAAAAAACCCAGTGGGAAAAATCCTCCCTTAAACATGGATAGTAAAACAAAATTTGAAAAATCTTTTCATCACTCATGCTTCACAGCATGATCATCAATCCCTAGCAGTGATTTGAGATTGCTGAATGTCTTCTCACAAAAAACTTTGGTGAAGATATCTGCTACTTGTTCTGAAGATGAACAGAAGAGTAGGTGAATGGTGCCATCACGCACAAGCTGTCTGATGTAGTGCATATGGATCTCAATGTGTTTGGTTCTTTGTCTCTGAACTAGATCATTGTAGATTTGAATTATTATCACAATATATAGTAGTTGAGTATTCTGATTCGAAGCCACACTCACCAAGTAACCCCTACAAACATAAACATTGAGTTGCTGCATTAACAACTCCTCTGTACTCTGCTTCTGTAGATGAGAGTGCAATGGCACTCTGTTTCTTGCTTGACCAGATGATTGGCCCTTCAGAAAGCATGAACACATATCCTGATGCTGACTTTTGATCTATGTTGTCACCTGCCCAATCACTGTTAGTAAACCCAATCAAATCAAGATTAGATTTAGCTTTATAGAAGATCCCATGAGTCCTTGTTCCCTGAACAAAGTTAAGGATCCTTTTGGCTGCTCTCCAATGGATCTCATGAGGCTGATCCATGTATCTTGAAGCCACACTTAATTCATAATAAATATCAGGTCGAGTATGTGTAAGATACAGCAAACATCCAATCAATTGCCTATACAGTGTATTGTTTACCATAGGTGACGAATTAGCTTCTTCAAGCTTAACTCCTGAAAGGAAAGGAGTCTTGCTTGGATTGCAATCCTTCATGTTGAATTTGTTCAGAAAATCCAAGGCATACTTGGACTGATGCAATTTGATTCCATATTTGGTTTGAGCAATCTCGAGCCCCAAGAATTGGCTCAATAAGCCCAAATCAATCATTGAGAAGGCATGGTTCATTGCATCCTTCAAGGAGGAAATTTCATCCTTTGAGCTTCTTGTAATGAGAAAGTCATCAACATACAAAACAATGATCATTAATGAACCATGAATCAGATTCAAATAGACATTTGGATCTAACTGGCATCGAACAAAATTTAGTGATAGCAGAAAGCTATCAATCTTGGCATACCAAGCCCTGGGGACTTGGTTAAGCCCATACAATGACTTCCTTAGCCTGCACACAAGAGATGTATTAGTAGAAAATCCTGGAGGCTACTGCATGTAAATATCTTCAGTGAGATCTCCATTCAGGAAATCACACTTCACATCCATGTGATGTACCTCCCACTGCTTTGAAGCTACAATGGCTAAGCCTAGCCTGATGGAGTCCATCTTTGCCACTGGTGCAACTGTCTAATTGTAGTCTATGCCATGTACCTGTGAGTAGATGTTGGCTACCAATATGGAATTTTATTTCATAGGTGAACCATCAGCAGCAAATTTGGTTTTGTAAACCCACTTACACTGAACTAGCTTCCTCCCTGGGGGAAGATCAACCAGCTCCCAAGTGTTGTTCTTTTGGAGTGAGATGAACTCTTCTTTCATGGATGTTTGCCATCTTGGGTCATTTGCTACATCTTCATATGTCTGTGGATCTAATTCAACCATCAGATAGCATTTCTCTGCAAACATAGGATCTTTCATGCACAGAGCACTCTCAAACTAAGATCTAGTCCTCCTAGGATCATTAGGATTTCCAGCTAGTTCTCCAGCTGCATGAATGGTATTTCATGCCCATTTTGGTCTTGTAAGAATGTTAGGATATGCAATTAAATCATCATTATTGGACATATCATAATCAGCAAGTTCAACTATCTCTTCACTTACATCCAAAGGTTCTGGTGGTGAAGAGGATTCTCCAACTTCCATTGCTGCTAGGGGCTCTTCTTGGAACTGAACACACCTTTCAATGAAGGATTTTTTTGTGCTCAAATTTATCAGCTTGTACCCATTTGATTCTTTAGAGTACCCAACAAATAGACACTCTTGTCTTTGGGGCTGCAAAGCCTTCCTCTTTTCTATTGAAATTCTAGCCCAAGCCCTTGAGCCAAAAATCCTGAAAATGGTCACATCTGGCTTGTGCCCACTCCATGCTTTGAAAGGAGTCATACCATCAAGATATTTATGAGGCACCCTATTCTAGATATATTCTTCACATTTTATAGCTTTGGCCCAAAACTTTGGTGGCAAATTCTTAGCCTCCATCATGCAGGCTGCCATCTCTTTCAATGATCTGTTCTTCCTCTCAGCAACACCATTATGATGTGGTGTGTAAGGGATAGAATGCTGCATATGAATACCTGCATATACACAATATTGAATGAACTCAGAATTGACATACTCACCACCATTGTCAGACATGAGAACCTTGAGTTTCCTCCCAGACTGGTTTTCAACCAAATCCTTAAAGACTTTGAAGAGGCCAAAAACTTCAGACTCGTGTTTCATGAAGTAAACCCAGCAAAACCTGGAAAATTCATCTATGAATGTCAATGCATATTTGGCCTGACTCATTGACATATGAGGAAATGGGCCAGCAACATCACTGTGGATCAACTCAAGAGGTGCAGAGGTTCTCTCATGACTAGCTTTCTCAAATTTATGCTCTGGGTGTTTTCCTAAGATGCAACCTTGACAGACTCCTTTGGAAAAATTAATCTTTGGTAACCCTACGACCATTTCTTTTTCACTAAGATCAGAAAGATACTTGTAATTAAGGTGGCCAAATATTTCATGCCAAAGCTTGCTTGCCTCGTTAGCATGGATCAGAAGAGCAGAGGGGTTTGAGTAGGGTAGGAAGTGTGAGAACATGTATACCTTTGAAGTATAATTTGCAACTCCTTTTGCAATGAATTTACCACTTGAGATCTTTGTGATCTCAAC
Source organism: Pseudotsuga menziesii (assembly GCA_001517045.1). Taxonomy (NCBI): domain Eukaryota; kingdom Viridiplantae; phylum Streptophyta; class Pinopsida; order Pinales; family Pinaceae; genus Pseudotsuga; species Pseudotsuga menziesii. The sequence continues at coordinate 21,151 of LPNX010884177.1, read as the reverse complement.
TTCATCAGGGGAGAATATGACCTTCTTTGGAGACCTTGTGTGGGTCATCTAATACACTGATAAGAGGTTAGAGGCAAGACCTGGAACATACAATACATTGCTGAACTTATCATGGTCAAGATCAATCCTCCCTTTGCCCAAAATTTCAGTGAGAGAGTCATCTCCCAGTACAATTGGTGGACCTTTCGACATGTCAAGTGAGGTGAATTCCTCCTTGGTCGAAACCATATGTCTTGAAGCTCCAGAATCAATGATGAAACTAGGTGAGCTTGATGTGCCAATAACTAATGCATGAACTCTCTCTCTGTCTTCTGAATTTGATCCTCCTCCCCTCTTCTTTGAGGTATCTAGAAGGGATATGCCACTCTTCCCCAGGATTTGGGTCAGCATGTCTATTTGCTTCTTCATGCAGGAGCTTTCAAGATGATTTCCCTTACTGCAGTATGCACACTTGCTCATTTCTCCTTTGTTCTTCTTCTTCTGGAAATTCTTCTTGGAACCTTGAGGCTCCTATGGAGACTTGTTCTTGTCTCTCTTTTGCTCAGGTGGCTTCTTAGCTTTCTTCTTTCCTTTTGAATCCACCCCTGAATCTCCAGCAACGAGATATTGGTCTTTGGAAGGTTTGATGGTTCCCATCATCACCAATTTATCTTGTTCTTGTGTGAGAGATTCCATGAAATCTACAAGGCTAGGCATTTTCCAGGCTCGAGCTGTCAACTTTGTGGCATGGAAGGTTGATACAAACATTGAATAGTCAAGGCCAAGCTTCGAGAGTATGGCCAAAAATAGTTTATCATCCTTCTTTTCGATCCCACATTGTTTTAGTTGCAAAACAAGGGATTTGAACTTGGAAAAATAGAGTTGCAGGGATTCAAAGCTATTGGGACTCAGGGAGATCATTTCATTTTCAATTTGATGTCCCCTCATCTCATTTGTCTTACCAATAAGCTCAAAAATATTCTCCCATACTTCATTTGGTGATGTTAATCCATCAAGATGGAAAATGAGGTCTCTAGATATGCTCAGACACAGGAGACCATAGGCCTCATCACTCCTGTTGTGCCATTTAATTTTCTCTGCAACTGCATTGGGCTCTGCTTCTATTGCCATAGTCACTCTATATAGGCCCTTCACTCTCAACAGTATCTCCATATCTTCTTTCCATTAAAAGAATTTAAATGGAGTCAAGATGATCTTTTGAGATTGATCCATAGCTCAGAAATTGTCCCTTCAGTCAGCAGAATTCTCCCAGTCAATGATGTCGAACCTACAATAAAAAATTGGAAGGAGATAAATTGATCTAAAAAGGCTCTGATACCATGTGGAAATTGAACCCAGGTGTTAGAACAATTACACTCACAATAATTGCCAATTACACATGCAAATTACTCACAAAGGAGACTGAATATGGAGCAGAACACTAATCTGTATTGAATAAGTGTACAATATCCAACCCTGTGAAGTCATAGGATACCACAATAAATACTTACATGAGATATTTGAATGCATGAAGATGCCATTCGAAGTTGGTCAAAACCAGGCTTACTAAATCTAAGCAAATCCCCCATAGGTGCATAAAGCAGTTTCCAAATCTATCTAGGAGCTCACGAATTGGAAAAATAAATTAGGAAAGCTAATAGGTGATGGAAGGACAACTCATACATTCTTTTCTTAGGAGAAAAGGGTGGAGGATGATGAGGACAAAAAACAAGTTAACTTCACCTAGTCAAACTTTCTCAATTGCCTTAAAACTAAAAAAAAGGAGGCAATAAAGAAGAAAAGCAGACATGCACTAGGAAGGCTAGGAATAAAGTAGATTTGATTCCAAGTGGTTTCCCAAGTGCTCCATGACTCAAATTTAGCAAGTTTGACCACTATGGATGTGTGGAGGACAACTTGCATAAGGTGGAATATGGAAACTAGGCAAATAAGACAAAAATTGGATTAATTAACGTCTAAGGTAGCTAACTATGGGTTGATTATTCTATCAAGAAGGTATTTTTGAAAAACACCAAGATTGTCTCAAAAGTATTCAAACTTTACCCGAGACAGAGGCTTCGTAAACACATCAGCAACTTATTCATTAGTACTCACATACTAGAGCTTTATGGCTCCCTTCTGCATCATATCTCGAATGTAGAAATACCAGATTTCTATGTGATTTGATCTATCATGGAACACTGGGTTCTCTGTCATTTTTATACAAATTTGGTTATCACATAGAATCACGGTAGTATCCTATTGAGGCCTGGAAAACCATAATTAACAACAGTGAGGGATTCTCCCCAATAAACGTTCCCAATTAGCCCGTTACTGTTTGGTATGGGGAATCCATCCGGTTTATGGTTTGACTACTGTAGGTCAAGTAACAATTAAAGTGATTTACCGGTTACGGCCCGGTCCATCGTGTATATTTTAGTTTTTTTATGTTTAAGGTATGATGTGCAAGTGCCTGTCTAAAATGCAGATGATAGAGATAACGAGGAGGGTCACAATGTGATGCGGAGGTTCTTACCTCTTGTCTTACCTCTCTCGCATATAAATCACAAACAACAAGAAACTAACTATGACTTACTAACTTATCCCTAGGTAGCAAAACTATCATTAACGGTGAGTAATGTACTGTAGTGCATGCATAAAGAAAATCACAGATAGCTATTAATATTTCAGAACACATGAACATCAATAGAAATATAAACAACAAGATATCTTATTGTTAATTAAAACTTTCATTACTCAATGTGGAAATTTCACAGAATAAACCAGAGTACATTCATAACATGAAAATAAATTCAATGAGTTATAACGATCTCACAGTTAAATGGAAACAAGCTGAAAAAAATAGTTCATATCCAACTGGCCCATAGCAAACATTTGAAAAAATCCACAGAACTTTCTCCAGTAGAAACATGTGAATCTTTATTGTAAAAGGAAATAGTTCTTCTTACAATACTCTCTCTAGATAGTATAGAAAAAAAGGCCTCCTCTACATCTAAAATATCCTATATTTATACAAAAACAAAACTCTTGGGCTGCCCCTCATTGTCTTTTGAGCTTCCCCAACCTTTCAGTTTCCAAAATTTTGTCTCGTAGCTTTTGCACATAATTAATACAATCTATTACATTTTAAATCAAAATTTCCAAAACACTTTATGAAGAAGAGCCATCTTTCTCACTGATGAACTTCTTCCATGCATGATCATTTGCTGCTATACCTTCAAATCCAGAAGGCTGAAGAAATCGAATATTAATGTCATATTTAGCAGCTTGGGTTTTTACCCCCTCTATCCTAGCAGGACTTAGGCGCATCTGGTCTTCTAATAGATGTATGCTAACTGCTGCATGTGCCATTGCATTCTTCAATATCCATTCATCTAGGTCCTTAACCTGCTCTATTTCTTGCTCATCTTCTTGATACCTATCATGTAGATGTTTTAGAAACAATTCATGCTCCGGTATCACATCCAATCTCTTTTCCGCAGAATTCTGGCATCTATTGTATGTGGAAAGCACTCTCCTGCAATATTCAACACATGCTCCCTTTGTCTTTTTCACAGTTTTCTTGAACTCTTCTACTACATTAATCATAAATTCCAGTAACTCATACTCTTGTTTTAAAATTTGTTGATCCTTCACTACTAGCTCCACAGGATATTCCTTATTTGTTTCTGCCCAGACCATTCTTCCTTTTAGAATCTCCAAAATATCGTTAGATTTATCCAAAAAGTATGAAGTAGTGTCTATAATTTCTTCTAGTCTGGTGTCTATCTATAAAATTTTACACCTTTCGTCTTCTATGTGTATCTATATTTGGTGAATCCTTTTTCTTTGAATTTGAACGTGTTCTTTCAAAGACTGAATGTCGGTTTTCTACTCCATAGCATCCTTAAGTGATGCATTCAATGAAGTGTTTTGCTCTTCTAAGGCTGCCACCTGCATTTGATACTGCTTCTCCTCACTACAAGAAAAAACTGTGATTAACATCTCTTTTAGCTTCCTTTTTACCATCCACTATCACTTTTAGTGTATTTTTAATCATTTTTTGGACAAATTGGACACTTTTCCAAGGGATGGCACTTTTAATGGCGTTATTTGCGTCCCTTTTTAAATGTTGGTGCTATTTTGGACGCGAATTAGTGTCCCAATTAGCATCCTTATGAGCGTCCTTATTGGCATCCCAATTTGCATCCCAATTAGCGTCCCAATTAGTGTCCCAATCAACATCCCAATTAGCATCCCAATTAGCGTCCCATTTTAAAAGTTGGTGTTATTTTGGACACTAATTAGCATCCCAATTAGTTTCTGAATTAGTGTCCCAATTAGCATCCCCTTTAGAATCCCAATTAGCGTTCCAATTAGCATTCCTTTTTAAAAGTTGGCATTATTTTGGATGCTAATTAGTATCCCAATTAGCGTCCCAATTAGAATCCCAAATAGTGTCCCAATTAGCATCCCAATTATCATCCCAATTATCGTCCCTTTTTAAAAGTTGGTACTATTTTGGACAATAATTAGCATCCCAACTAACGTCCCAATTAGCATCATGATTATCATCCCAATTAACATCTCAATTAGCATCCCAATTAACGTCCCAATTAGCGTCCACAAAAGCATCCCATATAACACCAAGAATATCCTCCAAAAAACGTCCTGAATAACACAACACCATATATTAATCTAGGGTTAGCGACAGGAATTGTGCCATGAATTTCGACAGGAAAAACATTCAACATAGCACCAAGTATAGAGCGAAGAATTGTGCCTAGAAAACATCCAACATAGCACTAGGTATAGATCCAGGTATAATGCCTAGAATAATGCCAGACATTTCGAAAGGAACTGCGCTAGGAATTCCACTAGGTTTAGAGCTAGGGATTGTGTTCAGAAAACTTCCGACATAACATCAGATATATCAATGTCAATGTCATTGATCATGATTCATGTGATAGCATTTTTGTGTGATGCTATATTTTATTTATGTAGGAGTTTATGTCCACAAACAATGTAAAATCATTGCATAGCCCCACACACCTCAAATCAAAGCAAGAATGAAGTGTGTTTCTAGATCTGATCATCGACAAAAACAATCATTGGGATCCATGACCTTTGCACCAAGAACCATACTCGATATATAATTCTCCTAACTTGCTTGCACACACTAAATATCACAATTTAACATGCAAAGACACCACACCAACAAAGCTTTATCCCCAGTAGTGGCCTATGGACTGATGGATGGATTATAAGCCCACAAAGCTGATCTATATACCGGTATGTACATGCATTGATTTCTCCTATTTTATAGCATCTCAGTATTTTTCTAGGGCACATATTTGCATGCAACTGCATGCATGCAAAGTTCAGGGTTTGCTTTCCTATTTGATTAAGGAGTAAGTCTATTAGCCATCTAAATTATACACATAAACAGGAAAATATCAGTTTGGGATATCACATAAGCCAAGCCTTTACTCTATGTCACAAAAAGTTGCAAATCTTGTGGCCAAGGGGACTACAATTAATGGTATGGGAGGTTGACTTGGAAGGATGGGAATCTAAAATCATATAACTAGCTTGTGATTTTATTCAGAAAACTTAAGCCCATCCTCCCTCAATTTAAGGAATTGTCAAAGTAGATAGAGGATTTTGGGTTTCTAGGCTTCTGGTTTAGGCATATGGGGCACTTCCTAATTTTGTGGTTTAGTCTTTGGAACCTAAAATAGGTGTTGCATGATTTGTATATATAATGGGCTTCTAAAACATCTCATTTTCCAATGTAGATAAAAACAAATTCCTTTAGATTCTTAGACAATTTAACCTCAAGGTATCTAGATTTGTGAGGGTGAGGGTTGAAGAGCATCTTAAGTTTGTAGAAAATAAACTCTCCTACGAGATAATCCTATGTAGTAATTGTTATAATTGCATGCGAAGGCTTGACAGTTATATCCAGACTGGATAATGGACCCCTGTGTTATTTTCAGTGGAGAAATCCTTAGCACATTGAGAAAATACAACTAAGGTGTCCTTGTAAATCCATGGAACACATAGAACACCAACATCTCATGAAACATTGTGAGGAACATATAAAAGAAATAAGCCTTTCACTAGGCTCAAGTGCTCTAGCAATGTCTACTATAAGGTTCTCAAACCTCTTCCCTTTAGGCTCGAAGGGTAGGAAACCCCTGCGATAGAGGATCACCCCAGTGGCCTTCGAGACGTCTCGACCTCTACTAAGTCACAATTTATTAGTATATCTGGCTTGCAGGCTATTGGATATACTCTTGGGAGGTTGTTGTTCCCATGGTTTAAATTAATAATTACATAAGATGCCACCATGACTTTGACACGATTTAATTTTTAATATCAATAACTGCTCTATTATAATTAAGAAAATGATACATTACACAAATAATCGATATAATATTGTTTTATATTATCCTTCTTTAATGAGATCATAATATTTTGATTCACTTTCTAAGATATTTTAATCAAAGGGGTGAGTTTATTAACTTATAAATATAGAATGGAACTCTAATCTCCACCATCTATTTTACAAAATAACATTTAAAAATGCTCCCACCAACTTGACCATACCATGGCCCTAGACCCAAAATAATTAACCAAATTTCAATTGTTGTATAGTCACCAACCATACGACACTCTTTATTTCATTGTCCTCCCTAGGAATGTTCAAAATTGAACCCTTCATAGCCCTTCCAAAGTGTTCTAGCCCTTTCCAGAAGTGTAAAGTTAAAATTTCCCTTCAAAAAAAATTTAAAATTTGAATTTTACCCTTCCAATAAAGAAGGGTATAATTTATATCAGCATTTCAAAAGAAGAGCAACATTTGAAATTACCCATTCATATAAATTTCTCAAGGTGTTGAAAATCCTATGCTAGAAAGTTCAACTCATCATTCAAAATATTGTAAATATGATAAATTATAATCACTTACTCACTCATGTCATGCACTCAGTGCTTAGTTATTGAAGATGGCTAGTAATCATTAATGACTACGAGGCGCTAGCCATCAAGATGTGAATCTGACTCTTAAGTCACTTGGGGCTGTAATCTAAAGTGTGACAATGTGTCAGCAACTACTAGTCTACTACTAGGCCCAAAACGAGCTCAAAAATTTGTGCCTACTACCTATGTGAACCTCGCTACGAATGTCCACTTTTTTTTCGTCAAAATGAAATTCAAAAGGTTGGTTTGAAAAGTCCTCCTCTACAAGACTTCATTTCTTGCATGAATATCATGGGCTCACGACAACTATAAAGAACACTCGATGTCATGCAAATACAAATAATGGCATGTAGCTAGGATCACAAACTGTGCAGAAATTGATTAGTGGAAACCATTGTTTCTGCATAAACCAGAGGTGTCATTGGGCACACGATATGGAGAAACAATGGTTATTAATAAAATCAAGAAAACAATTGTTGGCTCAAGAATAGTCTTCAGTTTGATGAGTGGCATGATCATGATGTTATCTCCCTCCGTCCTTCCAAACAATTGTGGTTTCTCATGACATTTGTCCTCAACGCTACCAAAAGACATATAAAAATTACTTGTATTTACATCCTCTTCTCTTTAAATACTCATCTCATAGTCATAACTAAGGATTATTATGTCTGGACATCCTCACCTTATAATACGAGTTGGGTCAAGGCACAAAGATAACCATAAAATATTAAATTGTCAAGATGCAAAGAGTAAGAGAGAACTATAAGCAAGTCTTATATTAAATTTACCTTATAATTCTTTAATTAACACTATAAACTGATATTTGACAAGTTGGATTGTTCTGATATTCTTATCACTTCTTACCAATGTGATTGCAAGGCGTTCATTGAAGGTGAAGTCCATAATTTTAGGTCTTCTTCCTCATTATCATGCCTTTTGGTAAGACAATAAAGAGGCTAGTGGCAAGCATCAGCATGGAAAATGATCTCGACATAGAGTTTATATACATTAATTGTTTTAATTAAACAATTTAAATTCCTACCCATGACTATGGATTCAATTAATCGTGGATTGGTACAAAACACAACAAATTTTAGAGCCACAAGCACCTAACTACTCACACCTGTAACTTTCTGAAATCTAGACATTAATAAACTTCTTTTGGTATTTTGATTCAATTTAAAAAGTGTATTGTTATTAGACTCAAACATGCAATGAGTTGCAAGGATTCAATTGACTTAGGCCCCTCCATCACATACATGCATGCTTTCACAACAAGTGCTGAAAAAACAATATTTATTTTTTGCATTTTTTTTGTGTGAAGAAATTTCGTTAATTTATACTTGTCAATTAAAATATAATTATTTATATTACCCTTCAGATGAAGGGATGAGAGAATAAATTCCCCTCCAAGTGAAATTAAGACCCACCCATCAAATTTGATCATTGCTCCCTAGCCGCCCTTGTTCATCGCCCTGTGAACATGATACTCCAATAAAGTAAAATATAATGCCAATGCCTCAAATCACTTTATGCAGACAAAGAAAAGCCAATGGACACAGAACTTTACAAATAATGGAGCCTCGTGTATAATCCCATCAACAACTCCGCATACATGAAGAGCTCAGAAAACTCGTATCTTCATAGAATTGAAAGGTTTTGCTCGCTGAAACCCTGAAATATCAACCAATATTTTGCTCATGGATTTTTGAGAGGGTCATCACCATTAGAGTTGTAGGATTTTATAGACGAGTAAATGTTTGGGATTTGGGTTTAGATTATTAATTCTTGCACATGATCTAGGAACTAAGAATCAATCTCATGAAAGAATAATCAACAAATGCTCATGAATTGGTGTTAATCGGAACTGGAATTGGTTTCCTCTCTGTATGTTTAATAAACAATGAATGGTTACAAGACCAATTTTAAGCAATAGCTTAACTCCATGAATAATTCAAATACCTAAGGAGACAATTCGAATTCAGTGAGTGAGTCTAGCTTATCTGACTCTCAACCATTGGTTCACACTCATTTAACCACTTGACCAAAACCCTAATTGACTCACCAAACCCTAACTAAAGTCGGAGTGCAATAAATTACTGAATCTCAACTGAAGGAGATCAAACACATGTCATAGCAAGCCAACCATAAAGTGCTAGTGCTCCATGACTTCAATGAACCCCGATGCGGTTAACTGAAGCTGAACTGACCATCAGAAGTTGGTGGAGGCACCCTGTTGAATCCAGATCATTAAAAAATAATAAATAATCATTAAATAATATATTTAATGAGAGGAGGCACCTTAGCTGACTGGTTGAACTGATTGTAACCACCAGTTAGCAATTAGGTGCATTAATATCACTCAGATCAGCCCCAGAGTGCTCCAGTTAGCCTCCTTGACTGTAGGAGAAGGATAAGTTAGCCTCCTTGACTATAGGTAGGCGTGGGTGTGACTGGATGATGGAAATTAATGCTCCACTGATGTCAATTATACTTAGGATAGTGGTTTAACTAGGCCATTTTGAACAAAAAGAGTGTGTATGATGGTAAATGTCTCCAACAGCCCCCCTTAAGCTATACTCAGGAAGAGTAAGAAAACATAGATGCATAAAAATTCTAGGGCCCTTGGAAACTAAGGCCATAGGTCACCCTGTACAATGCTGAAACTGAAACAATGCTCAAAGCAAACTAAGTGAGGAAAAGAGGGAAAACCCAGTGGGGAAAAACCCCCTCAAGCTGAACACTGAAAGTGGTCTGGATCATCCTGATGAACTCACCCCCAACAGTGAGTGGAGGTAAGTGAACTTCTTTTCTAAGAAGCTCTTGGTGAATATGTCCGCAATCTACTCATCAGTCAGGCAGTATTGCAGAATGATGGTCCTGTCATGCACTAGCTCCCTGATGTAGTGCATGTGAATCTCTACATGCTTGGTCCTCTTCCTGGTAACTGGATCCATGGATATCTTAATAGCACTATGGTTGTCACAAAAGAGGATAGTGGAAAAATTACTACCAATATCAAACTCTGAAAGAATTCCTTGCAACCAAACTGCTTGGATGCAAGCATTCACCGCTCCTCGATACTCGTCCTCTGCTGAAGATAGTGCTATGGTAGCCTACTTTTTGTTTGACCAGAACATAGGGCCACCACCAAACATGAATACATATCTGGAAGTTTACTTCCGATCAATAGAATTTCCCGCCCAATCGAAATCTGTGTATCCAACCAGCTCTAGCTCGGAGTCTGCAGCATAGTGAATGTCGTAGGTCCTGGTTCCCTGAATGTACTGGAGGATCCTCTTGGATACCTTCCAATGAAGATCATGAGGCTGCTGCATGTATCTTGATACATCATTCACGGCATAACAAATATCATGCCTAGAATGTGTCAATTACAACAAGCTACCAATCAGCTGTCGATAGATAGTGCAGTCCATGGGAGGTGTGTGTTTTCCTTCTTCAAGGATGATCCCTGAAAGGAAAGGGAATGGTGCAGGCCTAAATTTAGCCATGTTAAACTTTACTAACAGGTTTGAAATGTATTTGTACTGAGTGACCATAATCCCATCATAATTTTGCTCGATTTCGAGCCCCAAAAATTGTTTTAGAAGCCCCAAATCACTCATTTCAAAGGCATTGTGGAGAGCAGTTTTGATGGCTGAAATGGAGGCAATTGTGCTACCTGTGATCAGTAAGTCATCAAAATATAAAACAATTATAATTAGATAACAATCATGCTTCTATAAATACACATTTGGATCTGATCTACATCTCTGAAAGTTTTGCGACAGAAGGAAGGAATCCATCTTGGAATACCACTCTCTTGGGGCCTGTTTTAACCCGTATAGTGACTTATTTAGCTTGCAAACCAAAGATGGATCAATGATGTAGCCCTTAGGATGCTTCATGTATATCTCCTAATGAATATCTCCATGCAGAAAGGCTGACTTAACATCCATGTGATGCACCTCCCAGTGCTTGGATGCGGAAATAGCCAAAATAAGGCGGATGGAGTCCATTTTTGCAATCGGTGCAAAGGTCTCATGGTAGTCCACTTCTTGGACCTGAGAGAAACCTTTTGCTACCAGCCTTGCCTTATATTTGTAGGTTCTTCCATCAGCAAAAACCTTTTTCCGAAACACCGACTTGCATTGAACCAATTTTTTTCCCGGAGGAAGGGAAACTAGCTCCCAAGTAGTGTTTTTCTGAAGAGAATTCATCTCTTCATCCATGGCAAATTGCCATCTCGGATCATTCCAAGCATGGTAGTAGGATTTTAGATCTAAACTAATAATCAAATAGCAAGTTTCAGACAGAAAATTATCATAACAAGAGAGCGCAATACCTGCTCTTTGGAAATCAGACCGGGTTCTCCTTGGATCATCCGGATTTCCAATGTTGTCTCTTGCGGAGGAGAGTGTCTGTTGGGCCCATGTAGGAAGATGATTTTCCACTTCAGGTTCTGATTCAGTATCTGATGATTTATACACACTGATATCAGAATCAAACGATCCAAATCAGGGTCATCACCCCCAATTTCATCATCCAAATATTCAGTGGAATAGGAAGGAAATTCAACAGTTTTCTCCTTCACTAGTTCCACCTCCTGAAGAGGCTCATCGAACTTGACACTTCTCTCGATGATGATCTGTTTGGTCTTGATATATAGCAGCTTGAATCCTTTAGATTCATCAAGATACCCAATAAACAAACATTCTATGCTCTGTGGTTGCAAAGCCCTTATTTTATCAAGTAGAATCCGGGCCCATGCAGTGGACCCAAACACCCGTAGGTTCGACACATCTGGCTTGTGTCCGAAGTATGCTTTGAAAGGAGTATTTCCTTTGATAGATGAATGTGGCACCCTGTTCTAAATGTATGCTGCAGCATGCATGGCTTCATCCCACAAATTTGTAGCAAGCTTCTTTGACTCCAACATACAGGTGGTCATCTCTTTGAGAGACCGGTTCTTCCTTTCCACTACTTCGTTTTACTGGGGAGTGTAGGGAATTGAATGTTGGACCTGAATACCACTCTGGGATAAAATGTACAACAACTCATTACTGACATACTTCCCTCCATTATTAGATCTCAATATCTTGATCTTAAGCCCAGAGGCATTTTCGATCAAGGCCTTCAATTCAGAAAATTTTTCACATACTTCTGATTTCTTTTTGAGAAAGAAAACCCATGTATACCTTGAAAAATCATCAATAAAAGTAAGGAGGTACCTTGATCCATTCATGGATGTGATAGGAATTAGACCACTGATATTAGAATATATCATCCCCAATATGCTTGTAGCTCGGTTTTCCTTCCCCCGATCGAACTTGTGCTCAGGGTGTTTTCCAATCACACAGCCCTTGTAGACTCCCGTGGTTGCCTTGATGACCGGGAGGCCTTCAACCATGGATTTTTTATGTAATTGATGCAAATATTTGAAATTAATATGGCCAAACCTCTCATGCCACAGCCTACTAACCTCATTTCCATGATTTAGCAGAGTGGTGGGCTTTGCATCTGCAACAAAGTGAGAGAACTCATAGGCTTTTGCATGATGATTTGCAAGGACTTTTGCAATGAGTTTCCCGGATGCAATTTCTGTTATCTCAACATCATTTGGGCTAAAAGAGACTCTCTTAGGCATTCCTATATGTGTCATCTGATAGACACTAAGGAGATTTGCTACTAGAGATGGTACATACAAAACATTAGAAAAAAAACCATTTTCTAGATATATAGTACCTTGTCCTTCGGAAATGATGGTGGAGTCATCTCCCATGTGGATGGGGATGGATTTGTCGGTCTCCAAGGATGAAAATGAGTCTTTTTCAGCCATCATGTGATTCGAAGCTCCACTGTCAATCAGCAGTGCTTTGGACTTTGAAGTGCTTTCCATGAGGGCATGACCTTTCTCATGCTGTGGTTCCCGATCTTGGTGATCTCTCCTCTGAAAGCTCTTCGGAAGATTGATGTGATTCCTGTCAAGGAGAGAGGTTGCTTCATCAAGATTTTTCTTCATGCAGGCACATTCAAGGTGAAAACCCTTCCCGCAGTAAGAACACATAACTTTTTCTTTCCCATTGTGCCCTTTTCCTTTGTTCTTCCTTGAGCCAGAAGATTCATCATGCTGCTGATTTTCAACTCTAGGCTTGGGAGCATCAAATTTAGTTTTCTGATTTTTCTACTGCTTTGGAGAGGATGGCAAGGATGAGCTGATAATCCTCCGTCACCACTTTGCATTTCTTCAAGAGTAAAATGGTATGCTTGAACTTTGTAAAGAAATCATTTAGAGTCTCAAAATTGGAAGGTTGGAGGGACATGAGTTCATTTTCGAGTTGGTAAACTCTCAAGTCATCATGTTTTCCATATAGAGATTCCAATTTGTCCCATATTTATTTCCATGTCTTTAGATCCTTAAGATGGAAGAGAAGGTCATCGGAAATAGAGAGGCACAAGAAACTAAAGGCTTCATCCTTCTTCTTCAAGAATCTTGATTTTTCTATGGCGGATCCAGGCTCAACTTCAGTGTCCATGGTGACTCTATGGAGTCCTTTGGAGCGCAACTGAACCTCCATTTTATTTTTCCATGTGTGGAAATTATATGGAGTCAAGAGAGGTACTGAGGAGGCCATCAAGATATGCTGTAGCGAATGCTGCACCTATAGAAACCTGAAAATCAAAACAAAAAGGGAAAAATAAGGTCGGACAGCCTACACATTCTAGGATTTCATCACACCCAGCATAGTCAATCAAGCAAGCTTGATCAACAAGTTCTTTACTTGGGATATTGAGTGGTAAGCCTTGGCTTCTGGTGTAATGCTGGAATTTTGAGCTATTTCTCACTTTTCATGGAGAAATCTATCAAAAATCTTGTTTTTGAGAGATAGATCTTCATCCCACCATATGCTCTGATACCATATTAATTCTTGCACATGATCTAGGAACTAAGAATCAATCTCATGAAATAATAATCAACAAATACTCATGAATTGGTGTTAATAAGAACCGAAATTGGTTTCCTCTCTATATGTTTAACAAACAATGAATGGTTACAATACCAATGTTAAGCAATAGCTTAACTTCATGAAGAATTTGAATACCTAAGGAGACAATTCGAATTCAATGAGTGAGTCTAGCTTAACTGACTCTCAACCATTGGTTCACACTCATTTAACCACTTGACCAAAACCCTAATTGACTCACCAAACCCTAACTAAAGTTAGAGTGCAATAAATGACTAAATCTCAACTGAAGGAGATCAAACGCATGTGATAGCAAGCCAACCATCAAGTGCTAGTGCTCCATGACTTCAATGAACCCCGATGCAGTTAACTGAAGCTAAACTGACCATCAGAAGTTGGTGGAGGTGCCCTATTGACTCCATATCATCAAATAATAATAAATAATCATTAAATAATATATTTAATGAGAGGAGGTGCCTTAACTGACTGGTTGAACTGATTGTAACCACCAGTTAGCAATTAGGTGCATTAATATCACTCAGATCACCCCTGAAGTGCTCCAGTTAGCCTCCTTAACTGTAGGAGAAGGCTAAGTTAGCCTCCTTGACTGTAGGTAGGCGTGAGTGTGACTGGATGATGGCAATTAATGCTCCACTGATGTCAATTATACTTACGACAGTGGTTTAACTAGGCCAATTTGACCAAAAAGAGTGTGTATGATGGTGAATGTCTCCAACATAGATGATGGGTAGCATAGTGACAGGTCATGATATGGTGGGGGAATGACACTGATGGACCTCATTACTTCAGATCAATGGCTAGATTTGAGAGTATTTTGTATGCAGTTGAGCTCATGCCCACTTGAAAATGCTCCGCAGTTTTAACCCTCTACTGCATTCCCACATATTTTACTTCCAGACTCGAAGTGAATGGCGAATGCATTGCTCCTTCTGAGACTGCTTCTTCATTTCTACACAGGGACATGGTTGATAAGGAATCCACAGAAGTTACTTATGTCAGTACAAACATTGTTCACATAGGAGGATTCATAAAATTTGAAGCTTATGATAAGGATGTTTTGTTGGTCAGTGGAAAGCTGTGAATATTGAATGATACCTTTGAATGGAGGATGGATTGATCTGCGGGATTCATGGGCTCTCTGTTCTTGGGAGGAGGAAAGACTGACTGAAGATCTTGGAGTGTTGTTGGGCCTACCGTGGAGGTATGTGTCGCTGGTTGTTGTTCCGGGTCTCCTATGTTTTGGACAAAGAAATTCTAGCTTGTTTGCTGTGAGTGGACTCTGTTTTGATAACATTCAGGAGGATGAGAAACCTATGAATCTCTAGAATAACAAAGAACAGAGTGATCTCTTGTTTCAAGTATGATATTCCAATGAATCTTTAACTGGTAGTTTTGTTTTTTGTATGTTCTCATCCATGGCGTTGATGAACTTCTTTTTTAATGTTGAATGTATGTCTTATTTTCTGTCATTAACAGAGGGGACCATTGTATGCCCTAGTATTAATTCTTGCACATGATCTAGGAACTAGGAATCAAAATCATCAAAGAATTCTTAACAAATACTCATGAATTGGAAATAACTAGAATACCAAATAGGTTTCCTCTCTGTATATTATATAAACAATAAAGGATTACAATTTCCATGCATAGCAATAGCTTAACTCCATGAATAATTTGAATACCTAAGGGACAATTCAAATTTAGTGAGTGAGTCTAGCTTAACTGAATCTTTGCCATGCAATCTCACTCAGTTAACCACTTTACCAAAACCCTAATTGACTCACCAAACCCTAACTAAAGTTGGAGTGCAATAAATGACTGAATCTCAACTGAAAGAGATCAAACACATGTCATAGCAATCTAATCATCAAGTGCTAGTACTGCATGACTCCAATAAACCCTGATGAGGTTAACTAAAGCTGAACTGACCATCAGAAGTTGGTGAAGGTGCCTTGTTGACTCCAGTTCATTAAATAATAATAAATAATCATTAAATAATATATTTAATGCATGGAGGCACCTTAACTGACTGTAACTGATTGGTTGAACTGAAAGTAACCACCAGTTAGCAATTAGGTGCATTAATGTCACACAGATCACCCCTGGAGTGCTCCAGTTAGCCTCCTTGACTGTAGGATAAGGCTAAGTTAGCCTCCTTGACTGTAGGTAGGCATGGGAGTGACTGGGATGATAATAATTAATTCTCCTTGATGTCAATTAAACTTAGGATAGTGGTTTAACTAGGCCAATTTGGCTGAAAGAGTGAGTATGATGGTAAATGTCTCCAACACCCCCCCTTAAGCTATACTCAGGAAGAGTTAGAAAACATAGATGCATAAAAATGCTAGGGCCCTGGAAACAAAGGCCATAGGTCACCCTGTACAATAAAGCAACTGAAACAATGCTCAAAACAAACTAAGTGAGGAAAAGAGGGAACACCCAGTGGGAAAAAACCCCCCCTCAAGCTGAACATTGAAAGTAGTCTGGATCACCCTGATGAACTCACCCCCAACAGTGAACGGAGGTAAGTGAACTTCTTTTCTGAAAAGCTCTTGGTGAAGATGTCTGGAGGAATCTTCCACTTTGGAAGAAAAATAATGCACTCAACTGAATCAGAAACATAAATAGCTGCACGGTGAAAACTGGACCCATGTAGAGAAACTGAAATCATTTGAAGAGAGAGCAAAGGTTCTTGAGGATTCAAACCATGTGTGGAACACTCAAGAAACTGATATGTTGCAGCCCTGAACAGCAAACCATGATTGGTAAAATCAGCCCCAAATCTTAGGAGCAAGTGTCCATGCGGATGTAGAATGTCTTCCTCTTTACTAGTTCTGTGAGGAGATGAGCTTGTGACCAAAGGTAGAGAATCCCTGGGACTCTGGAGAGTGAATGCTTGAGCTCCATAATCTGATATAGATTCTGAAATATCTAATGATTCAAAAAATAAAATATCAGCAACCTCACAAGAGGAAACTAACACCAAATCCCCATAAGCAAATTTGAAGAAGAATTGCGGTACTTGATTTTTCACACCGAAATTGGTGAGAGTAGCTACAAGCATGGATGAAAGCTCTTGGATTTTAAAATATGAACAAAATAATATCAGATCAGAATGTAAATCAGATCTAAATAAGTTCATAACAGATCCAAAACTATTAAATGAAATCAAATCCCCAGCAGCAGTTTTGAAGGAGACTTGTGGTACTTGTTTCTTCACACCGTTGATGAGAATAGCTACAAGTAGTACTGAAGGTTTATGAACCTAAAATTTTGAGCCAATAAATATCAGATCAGATCCAAATAATATAATATCAGATCCAATAAGGTTCATATCAGATCCAAAATTATCTTCAACCGAGACGGTAGATGCATAGTTTTCTTCTTCTTCAAAATTCTGAATTTTGGTGCATGCAATCCTGCAGGAATTTGCTGGAAGATCTAGATCATGGGTAGTGAATGGATCACTCTGGTAATCTGATATTTTTTCCAAAATATCCAAGGTATTACATATTTGGACACTATCAGCAACATTAGAGGAAGAAAATTCAATTTTCTCTTCCCTTTCGGAAGCAATTACTGGTAAATTTTGCACAGAATTCAAAGGAAAATCACCGTTGAATGTTTGCATGGAAGTGTAGCAGTGTTTTTCTTCAATATCAGAGATTTTAATGTCTTCTTTCATTTCAGCAATATGAGAAGATGAGATATCATAGATATCATGAACTTCCAGAGCATCAGGAGAAGGAGTCACTTCATGGAGACTTTCTTCAATTCGAATTGACTGTGTAGAAGATTCTGCTTCATCTTCATCTTGAACAACTTCATCAGAGAGAGTAGTGGCCGTGAATTTTAAGTGAAGAAATCTTGTGGTGCTAGCTGTGATCTCCAAATTACTATAATGATTCTCGTTGTGCTTGCCAAAGGTTCTGTCCAATATTGGCCAGAAATTCTTTGGGTATTCAGTATAACAAGTAAGGTAGTACAAGCTATCATCAAGGGCTAGAAATATTGCTCCAAAATCTCTGTCACCGTCATTTAGCCAGTCATTCTCATTCTCATAAGACTCTCTTCCAATTCCAATAGACACCTCATAGAGACCTCGTCTCTTGAGAGATGCAATCATCTTCAACTTCCATTCCGAATAGCTTGTGAATGGGGTGAAAAGAGGGATTGATGAGTCCATTCGAAGTTGTACCTGATAAAACCTGCAAATCAAAACAAAAGGGGAACCGTAAGGTCAGAAATCCTGCACATTTTAGGATTTCATCACACCCAGCATAGTCAATCAAGAAAGCTTGATCAACAAGTTCTTTACTTGGGATATTGAGTGGTAAGCCTTGGCTTCTGGTGCAGTGCTGGATTCTTGAGCTATTGCTCTAATTTCATGGAATATGTCAAAAATCTTGTTCTTGAGAGATTGATCTTTGATCCACC
>LPNX010884176.1:45809-55901 GCA_001517045.1 Pseudotsuga menziesii | reverse complement strand
TGATCAATATACTATGGAATTTTAGATGGACAGAATTATAAATTGTCAATAGGAATAACTACAGAGACAATACAATATCCACTTTCTTCAGATGTAAGATTATTGCCCTTATGCTTAAGCATATGTTGTGGACATATACAGAAAAAATGCCACGTCCAGAAAAGAGAATACTCCTCCGGATACTATAATGCAAATGACAATTTCTCAATAAAACAGAGTTTTACAAGAATCTGCATTTTTATCTTTGAGCTAACCCTCCAACACTTGCTTTTGTTGTTGTAGGTGTTGCTGTTATTCATCAAGATCATCTTGTAGTGTGTGGGAAATCCTTTTTGGTTGATTTTGAAGTAACCATTTCGTGATCATTGCACTACCTCAAGGTTATAATCCAAGGGTGCTTGAAAGAAATGCTAGATTTTTACATCTGATAATGCTCCATTCACTTTTAGCCATAGCATAAATTATGGAACTATCTGTGGAAAGCTCCATGTCTCATAGATTTAAATCCTTCCCATAGGGGATAATGTGGAGCTGAAGATGATGCTTCTCCTCTTGTGCTAGATTCACCTGGCATATAGATAGACATGACAACATCAATATGTTAACAACATCCATGATTGTTGCCCCTCTGCAAAGGTGTATGCATGGATACATCAACAACATGGCGAAGCAAGCAAAAACAACAACTGCTAAATTAGGGCACGCGCCAAACCTTGGAAACTACCAATGGGTGTGCTCCCAATCAACCAGTTGTGCTGCCTAGACAGAATATCCCTGGGAGAAGCACCTGTGCATGTGATGTAATATCGTCAGGGAAGTATTGTGATGCAGAACACTAGTCACCTGAACACCTGAAATCCATTGCATAAGGAGTCTCATGAAGTGTACCTGGGCTTGCAGTTAGACCCGGCTGCTGCTGCCTTGGTTTATGTCTTTGCCTTGGAGCAACCGCAACAGAATGCTGCCCCTCTGCAAGCATCCGTACCGCACGTCAACACACGTGTATGCATGGATACATCAACAACATCCAGAAGCAAGCAAAAACAACAACTGCTAAATTCAGGCACGCGCCAAACCTTGGAAACTGCCAATGGGTGTGCTCCCAATCAACCAGTCGTGCTGCCCGGACGGAAGATACTTGGGAGAAGCACCTATGCATGTGATGTAATATCATCAGGGAAATATTGTGACGCAAAACACTAGTCACCTGAACACCTGAAATCCATTGCATAAGGAGTCCCGTGAAGAGTACCTGGGCTTGCAGTTAGATCCGGCTGTTGCTGCCTTGGAGCAACCGCAGCAGACTGCTGACCCTCTGCAAGCATCCGTACCGCATGTCAACACACATGTATGCATGGATACATCAACAACATGGTGAAGCAAGAAAAAACAACAACTGCTAAATTAGGGCACGCGCCAAACCTTGGAAACTGCCAATGGGTGTGCTCCCAATCAACTAGTCGTGCTGCCCAGACGGAAGATCCCTTGGAGAAGAACTTGTGCATGTGATGTAATATCGTCAAGGCGGTATTGTGATGCAGAACGCTAGTCACCTAAACACTTGAAATCCATTGCATAAGGAGTCCCGTGAAGCGTACCTGGGCTTGCAGTTAGACCCAACTGCTGCTGCCTTGGTCTATGTCTCTGACTTGGAGTAACCGCGGTAGACTGCTGCCCCTCTGCAAGCATCTGTACCACATGTCAACACACGTGTATGCATGGATACATCAACAACATGGCGAAGCAAGCAAAAACAACAACTGCTAAATTAGGGCACCCACCAAACCTTGGAAACTGCCAATGGGTGTGCTCCCAATCAACCAGTCGTGCTACCCAGACGGAAGATCGCTTGGAGAAGCACTTGTGCATGTGATGTAATATCCTCAGGGTGGTATTGTGACGTAGAACACTAGTCACCTGAACACCTGAAATCCATTGCATAAGGAGTCCCATGAAGCATACCTGGGCTTGTAGTTAGACCGGGCTGCTGTTGCCTTGGTTTATGGCTCTGCCTTGGAGCAACCGCGGCAGACTGCTGCCCCTCTGCAAGCATCCATACCGCACGTCAACACACGTGTATGCATGGATACATCAACAACATGGCGAAGCAAGCAAAAACAACAACTACTAAATTCAGGCACGCGCCAAACCTTGGAAACTTCCAATGGGTGTGCTCCCAATCAACCAGTCGTGCTGCGCGGATGGAAGATCCCTGGGAGAAGCACCTGTACATGTGATGTAATATCATCAGGGCAGTATTGTGACACAGAACACTAGTCACCTGAACACCTGAAATCCATTGCATAAGGAGTCTCGTGAAGCGTACTTGGGCTTGTAGTTAGACCCGGCTACTGCTGTCTTGGTCTATGTCTCTACCTTGGAGCAACCGCGACAGACTGCTGCCCCTATGCAAGCATCCGTACCACACGTCAACACTCATGTATGCATGGATACATCAACAACATGGTGAAGCAAGCAAAAACAACAACTGCTAAATTAGGGCATGCGCCAAACCTTGGAAACTGCCAATGGGTGTGCTCCCAATCAACCAGTCGTGCTGCTTGGACGGAAGATCCATGGGAGAAGCACCTGTGCATGTGATGTAATATCGTCAGGGCAGTATTGTGATGCAGAACACTAGTCACCTGAACACCTCAAATCCATTGCATAAGGAGTCCCATGAAGCATACCTGGGCTTGCAGTTAGACCGGGCCGTTGTTGCCTTGGTCTATGTCTCTGCCTTGGAGCAACCACGGCAGACTGCTTCCCCTATGCAAGCATTCGTACCACACGTCAACACAAGTGTATGCATGGATACATCAACAACATGGCGAAGCAAGAAAAAACAACAACTGCTAATTTAGGGCACACTCCAAACCTTGGAAATTGCCAATGGGTGTGCTCCCAATCAACTAGTCGTGCTGCTCGGACGGAAGATCCATGGGAGAAGCACCTGTGCATGTGATGTAATATTGTTAGGGCAGTATTGTGACGCAAAACACTAGTCACCCGAACACCTGAAATCCATTGCATAAGGAGTTCCGTGAAGTGTACCTGGGCTTGCAGTTAGACCCGGCTGGTGCTGCCTTGGTCTATGTCTCTGCCTTGGAGCAACCACAGCAGACTGTTGCCCCTCTGCAAGAATCCGTACCGCACGTCCACATAGGTGTATGCATGGATACATCAACAACATGGAGAAGAAAGAAAAAACAACAACTGCTAAATTAGGGCACGCGCCAAACCTTGGAAACTGCCAATGGGTGTGCTCCCAATCAACCAGTCATGCTGCTCGGACGGAAGATCCCTAGGAGAAGCACGTGTGCATGTGATGTAATATCGTCAGGGCAGTATTGTGACGCAGAACATTAGTCACCCGAACACCTGAAATCCATTGCATAAGGAGTCCCATGAAGTGTACCTGGGCTTGCAGTTAGACCCGGCTGTTGTTGCCTTGGTCTATGTCTTTGCCTTGGAGCAACCGCGACAGACTGCTGCCCCTTTGCAAGCATTCGCACTGCACGTCAACACATGTGTATGCATGGATACATCAACAACATGACGAAGAAAGCAAAAACAACGACACATAGATATTTTCAATAAATGCAATTGACTTGAGACAATTGATGGTGCAATGTTGGAGCAAGGACGACCCCTCTTGTTGAGATATTGAAACTGGAAATGATCATATTCAGATGCATGGATATTCAAATCAATTTCCAAGCCGCTACTTTTCTTGATTCTTTTGCCTTTCTTTTTGGGATAAGGAAGCTTTTCTTCCTCTTCAAAGATGACTCAAAATCTCCCAAGCTAGTGGTGAAGTCAAAGTCCATAATATGAAGAGTGTTGGCCTCATCCAACAATTTTTTAACTAGACCAACCAATTGCTCGGTCTTTCTCAATGTACTAGGAGGACTGTTTCTAAGCAGGTCTAGGTAGCCAAACAATTCATCTCTAGCTAATTGAAGTCCCTCAACATCTGGATCAACAGTATCAGTGGCTGTAAACATTATATCACCATCTACATGTAAGTTTGGTGCCCCTATCTCATGAGGGGTATCAAATGAAGCATGCGTTGTGTCATGATCTGGTACTGGGATTGAATCTCCTAATGGGAAATACAACCAATCTACCTTTATAGCATGCTTGCACATGTTGTCGTGAATAGACCATGGGCAATCACACGCTATAAAATTTGCACGATACCAGGTGACAAGGTATTTCTTATGAGGATTCGTTTGACTCCTCACCCAATAGGCATGAGATATGCTCTCATGAGGGCAACAATCACTGTCCAGGATTCTTTTTGCTCTTTCCATTGAAGATTCAAGTTGCTTCTCTTTCCTATAGTTGTTCAAGTATCCTTATTCTTTCATAATTTCTTTGAACCGATACACAGGTTCGACATTTGTCAAGAGCACATATAATAACCAATCCATTCGACGAGCACATTTCTTCCATCAATCGGAGAGAAATTTGGTCTTCAAGTAACAATGGTAGGACTCTACAGCATTGTTGGTCTCTTGATTTGCATGCGGAAAATCACAACAGCCTTTCACCCACATCCCTGAAAGTAAAAAAACAAGTCAGCGGAAATATATGGTAATCATGAAACACTTAGGCAAAAACACAAGAAAGAGTCGTCTGGACTTACGAAACTTATCACCGGAAACCCAATTCTTGTCGAGATAGTCTAGGAATTTCCTCTCATCAACAAATTCATTGACAAATCCTTTTATTGCAGTAGTCACATCATTGTTGGAACAATACTTCATAATATAACCTAACTTACTGAACATTGCACTTGCCATTTCTGGACTAGTGGCCAAGTTATTGACGTTTTTTAGCCATGCCCTTTGTACATGCCAAACACACAATATAACTTTGCACTGTGTCACCCTCCTGCAATGTTCGATGGGTTAAAGTGACACTTTTTCATAAAAAAATAAGTTAAAATAAATAGTAATGATAATGAATATACCTCAATGCAGCTATCTCAGCCAACACATCATCAACCATGAAGGCATTGGGTTTCCAATCACGATGGAGCTGGTAACACCTATTCATAAGCTGCTCCAACCAAAGTGCAATATCTTCAGTTGTATTCCACGATGAAAGAACCCATGCAACATGAACCCCACTTTGTTGTGCATCAAATACAACTAGTGTGTAAAGCTGGTATTTCCATACTCAAACAATATAGGAAGTGAAAAATGTTTTTTATTAAATAAATTGAATGGCTTAATATTGGATAATCATATTAAAAAAACACAGACAACACACATACCCCGTATTTATTAGTACTAAATGTTGAGTCCATGGCTATTAAGTTGTTATGACATAGCTTGACCATTGTCTCCAACATCTATTTCGTTTGGATTCCAATTATGAAAGGCACGCCTGCATCATTGGGATTTTGGAAGAAGAAAAAATCCTCTTTACGTTTTTGGTACCAAATAGAAACACTCATCTCATCCTTTTTGTGGAGTTGATAGTTTCCTTTGCTCAACCGACAGTAGATGTTTGCAACATCCTTTCCGCTCAAGAAGAAATCCTTATCCCGAGCTATCGCATCCAAGTTAACATGTTTGTTTATGTGCATTTTGCAAACTGAGTCAACTGGCACCTCCAAAAAAAACAACTTTCGATATACGAGACTATGTCCCTTGAGAGCTTAGGCTTATGCAGAGACCTGGCCTCACCTGAAGCGTCATGCAAACCATGACAAGGCCATCCTTGTTTGTCTTCATGCTCATATAGATTATATGTCAATATTGCAGCCTCAGGATTTTGAACCATAACCTTAACTATAAAATGGCATTGGCAACCCCTCTTCTTGGCAAACGAGGCCCTACGTTTAGTTGGTTGTTCTCTTTTGTCCTCCGGACCATAACAACATGCATAACTACATAAAAAAAAATTCTAGTGTCAGNTTGGCAACCCCTCTTCTTGGCAAACGAGGCCCTACGTTTAGTTGGTTGTTCTCTTTTGTCCTCCGGACCATAACAACATGCATAACTACATAAAAAAAAATCTAGTGTCAGTATAGACAACAAATTATAAATGGGATATTGTTAACTACATATAAATAATACATTCTTGAGATACTTACACTTCATAACTCAATGAAGCAGTGTCATTTTGCCCTGATTCTTTCTTTTTCCGTTAGATGAAACTACATGGAGCATCGGGGTTCATTTCTTCCCCCCTAATGAAGTCGAATANCTTCATAACTCAATGAAGCAGTGTCATTTTGCCCTGATTCTTTCTTTTTCCGTTAGATGAAACTACATGGAGCATCGGGGTTCATTTCTTCCCCCCTAATGAAGTCGGATACTCTATGGGACGGGATTTTCGCAACACGATCAAAACATCCACTTGATCGAGCAATTTTAGACCAAAGAATATCTTTGGAGGAAAAGGTGAGCATGTGTTTAGGGTCTTGCATTTCAAGTTGCATGATAGCTTACCANTCTTTGGAGGAAAAGGTGAGCATGTGTTTAGGGTCTTGCATTTCAAGTTGCATGATAGCTTGCCATTTGCCTTGCTTGCCCATTTTGAATAAATTCCTACAAACAATGTGCAAACACATTACTGAAAATAAAACAAAAAACTAGTTTTATTTAAATACATGCTTGCAATTTATACGACATGGAAGGCTCCGTGAACCATTCTTTACAGTGAACTTAATAGATTCCCTAAGAAGCAAGAAGCATAACAAATCCCACATGGGGTAGGTGGTGTTTCAACACAACCCAACCCTAGTAGGGGTGCATGCGTCATAAACAATGAAGGAAATGATATTACTAGATCCAAATCAAACATTCTCCTCAAGGATTTGTATAAGGGAAAGTTCACAGAGCTTAGTGGCTGTATTAAGATATAATTAATAGAAGCTTGGTTAATTAATGTCCATAAGTGTTTTGGGTTCAAATATCACTATTAATCATCAGGGTTGTTTGATTATTTTCCATCTTAAGCAAAGTGCCACACTACGGTAAGATAAAGTGGAAAGAAATATAAGGCCTTTTGCATATGTAGTTGCATGGGAATTGTTTAGGGAGAAATTCTATTGAAATACCTGTCATATTACTATATATTGCCATAGATAGGTAGATGCAATCCACTTCTTGACTTGGGGCAAGCTCACCATGGGAAAGTATTAGGTGAAGGGTGTTATAATATTATACATTANTTACTATATATTGCCATAGATAGGTAGATGCAATCCACTTCTTGACTTGGGGCAAGCTCACCATGGGAAAGTATTAGGTGAAGGGTGTTATAATATTATACATCAGGAGATCACCTAATACCAACTTGGTTTAATGTACTAATCATGTGTGTTTTCAATTGCTTTTAACCTCTAATAATCCATTGAACACCTTTATATTATTCATAGATGATTCAACAACCTAGCTATCCAAATATTAGAAAGCTTGATTTGTGTCTTTTCACCTAATTGGTCCATGATCGTGGAGGTTGATTTGTCCAAAGTCCATGAGATGATAAAGTGAGAGTGTACTAGATCACATTCTAGGACTGTCACAATATTTTTAACTACAAGCAACAGAACAGTGTAAGGATCCCCAAAACAGACATAATGACTTGTCTGTCCTTGGCCATAATGGAACTTATTCTTCGATAGACATTCTACTTTCCATTATTTGAACTTAACACTATTTTTTCCTAACAGAAACTCCCCATTTTTAGCTGGAATGGGGTCAATCTCCTGGGACAGGTTGCTCTTGGGATTCTTAGGTAGAGCCATACATAATGCACTATGAATTGAACCTAGATCAGCAGTGGTAAGCTTCCGCAGGTCTATGGACCACATCCTGAACAACAAATTTAAATGGAAACCCTAGAGGAAAACATGGCTCAGACTTGGGTCCTAATATGTGCACGAGTCATGACCTCCAAGTGCCATTGGCTCAAACCCATAAGTTTAATCTTCACAGACAAAACGCTATCTTCCTACCAATATTAAATAAAAGATTTTCGTGCCCTACTGGAGCTTGCACCTTGCCACTATTGAGGACTTGGGTGAACTGCCATCCCAAGGAGGAAGGGATGAGTACTCAAAGTGGGTCTTGGTGCTTCAGTAAGCACTCCATTACTTACTGCAGGGGGGGTTACATATTACAATTGCAGCGATACTATGGGAACTTGGAAAACAAGATGACAGGGATTAAGTTTTATAGATCTAAATACCCAATCTACTTTTTTTTTTCTTCTGTTGCTTAATGCTTGAATTTAGAGTTTTCAATGTGCATTTCAATTTGATCAGAATGGTGGCATTTCCTTGAACAAGCAAATCGAAGACTTTGAAACAATCTATGGGAACCTCGGAGCTCAGCTGGGCAGTGAAAATGTTGCAATGCCTGTCTCGAAATCTGTGATGCTGGTCGTTATAGGAAGCAATGACCTTATTGCCTATTTCAAATCAAATTCTCAACTCCCCTCAAAGTATACCCCTCAACAGTTTATAGATCTCATGGTCTCCACATTCAAAGCCCAAGTGCAGGTGAATATTTTAGCATTTCTGGGATCTCATGAATTCATTGCTTTGTTTATAGTTTTATACCACTAAACGGTATATAGTCTTCTGTTATCTATATTGAAAGCCCAAGTGCAGGTGAAGCTTTTAACATTTTTGGAATCTCATGAATTCATTGCTTTGCTTATACCACTCAACAGTATATAGTCTTTCTGTTCTCCATACTGAAATCCCAAGTGCAGGCGAAGATTTTAGCATTTCGGGGATCTCATGAATTCATTGCTTTGTTTAAATTTTTTACCACTCAACAGTATATAGTTTTCTGTTCTTCCATATCGAAAGCCCAAACGGTAGGGGAAGATTTTAGCATTTCTGGGATCTCATGAATTCATTGCTTTGTTTATACCAGTCAACAGTATATAGTCTTCTGTTCTCCATATTGAAAACCCAAGTGCAGGTGAAGATTTTAGCATTTGTGGGATCTCATGAATTCAATATTGCTTTGTTTATAGTATGTTCCACTCAACGGTGTTTAGTCTTCAGTTCTCCATATTGAAAACCCAAGTGCAGGTGAATATTTCAGCATTTCTGGGATCTCATGAATTGAGAGGGATAATTCACCAATATTGGAGCATTATAGTCGCTTCCGCCTGTAAGAGTGGGGCAACCCAACCCCTAACTTTATAGGGCTTTAGAAGCTGAAGGCTTATCCAAACGCGGTCCCTTATCTAAACTGTAATTTCAAAAATGTGAATTGATTCAATAATCTAAATTAATTTCAGTAATTGGTAGCTTACTCCGATTTGGGCCCGAATTTTATGGCTAAGTTTGCAGACTTTACAGCAGCTCCTGCACACGGAGAGGGCACTATTGTGACTTTACAGACTTTACAGCAGCTCCTGCAGACTTTGGTGACCGGTGAATGAAACAGAGCAATGGAGCAGTCGTGGGATCGTCATTTGCAGACTTTGGTGACCGATGAATGAAACAGAGCAATGGAGTAGTCGTGGGATCATCGTTTGAATTGTGGTTGGTGGCACCCATCAATGCATGGGAGTATGTCGAAGGCAGAAGCGGGAGTAAGCGTGGTTGATCAACATTAACGGCACTCCTAATGGCGACGAGGTAGAACAGACGGTAACCGGGTGGAAGGGACTGCTGGCAACGGAGAGGAGGGGTCGCCGGCGGTGGTCGGAGTGCCAGTGCGACGGTTGCCGTCGGGCAAAATCATCGCGTCGGTAGATTACTCCCTTTTTTTTATTGTGTTTTGTTTTGGTCCAGAGTTTGTTATCTCTATCAACTCCCACATTCAATGTGAAAAATACAAAGAATTAATATACTGATAAATGCCAAAACCGATGTGCATAGTCGGTTATCTGTACCAGTTCCCACATTCAATGTGAGAAATACAAAGAAGTCGTATATGGATAAATGCCCAAACCCTCAGATATTCTACTAACGTTGGTAACTTATCTTTATAGGGTTTTCCAACTGAGGTGGTGGCAGCGTTTATGATTAAGGGACAGGGAGGCGCATTTATTGGCTTTAATGCGAATTGTTGAGTCAATGACGGTATTATGTTTCAATTATTGAAA